>LGTU01000988.1:0-16959 GCA_001314425.1 Phytophthora pluvialis | reverse complement strand
CACAACGCAGAAGACTCAGCAACTATGCAATCGAAGGTGAACTTCAAGCCCAGCAGTATTCCGAGTTGATGGCGCAAGCGGACGTAGTCGAGCATGACCATGCCAAACAGGCAGCAGAGGTGATGGAGGCAGCAGAGGCGGCTAACTGAGGTGATCTACCCGCTCCCGTAGCAACACTAGTGGCAGCGTCTCTATACATTTATCTATACATTTGCAAATGCCCAGTTGTAGTTTTCTCGTGAAATCCATACACTGCTATCAGATAGAGTTTTCCAGGAGTACCCACTTCATACCAAGTGGGCGTTTTTTTCATAAACACCCCGTTTGAAGATGCCTGGTTGTAGCGTGTCCTATAAGTTGTCGTAGGATTGGCAAAGTGCTCGCTTTTACGGATGAACCACCAGTCAGCACTGCAGACAGTAGTCTCCCACCTCCTGTTGCCCGGTCAGGAACCTTGTACAGGCACTCTACCGTTGCCGTGATTCCAGGTGCGACCAGCGGCAGCTCCGAATCGACCGAGTCTGCATCCTTTATACGGCGTTCAATGAGTTCGTTCACCAAGTTCCCGGCACTAAAAAAAATGCTACGTTGACGTTGGAAGTTCCAACTTGGAACAGCAGTAGCCATACTAAACATCTCTCGGGGGGGGGGGACCGCTGCCGCAGAGCACTGGGGAGAATAAATACCTTAGGATGTTTTCATACACTCAGCGGCAGACTGGCTCCGTTGGAGGTCGCCCATCTTTATCTTATATGTTATTATAAGTTATAATTTATAGCTGGTGGTCGATCGTCCAAACCGGAAAGGGAATGTCGCTACATGCGACCGGCGAGTATTTCCCAGGAAGTGCAGGCGTTGGTCTCCCGAGCGCAGCGTTGATGCTTCCCAACATCGCCGTATTGGGTTTCTCTACAGGGTCAACGGGGGAACGAAAATGTCATTACTACGTTGCGGTGGTCTCGGCATGCCAACAGACCAAATTGCCGCCGGTTGAAGGCACGTCCGGGGAAGTGCACGCGCTTGGTTCCTTACACTTATCGACCCAACGACCGCGCGCTTCTACATGTGCAGAGCCGCCCGCCCGCCGGAATGAATGAAGTTTGCTTCCGGTGGAGATGATGCATCGCCCGCTGCTAATCATCACCGTATGGTTCCCAAGCGAGAAAAGGCCACGAAGGTCAAAGAGTTTGTGCTGTCCGATGAGAAAACGCATCGGCAAATCTTACATTAATCGTGGAGCGGACTATTAATAATAGCCGACTAGGTGTGCTAGCTTTCGGCGATCTGCTGCGGGCTGTACGCTTTTCCTGCGATTGACATTCGCTTCGCTCTCGTGGGTCACAGCTCGTGGTCATTCTCGATTTTGCCACAGCAACTCGCTACGCTTCGCCCCCCGCCACTGCTGTCAACGAGCAATGGTGTCCACGACATCTTTCCTCGCCACCGTCGCTGTGCTGGGCACGTCCGCCGGGTACGTGCAGGCCCACGGCTACATGGAGAAGCCCCTCGCCGAATTCAAGAAGGGCATCGAGTCCCCGTCCGCGTGGGTCGCCGAACTCGCCCCGCAGTGGAAGGGCAACTGGGACGAAGCCAAGGGCGACGAAGGTCTTGTCGCCCTGTACAAGCAGCTCAAGAAGTCCAACAACGTCAAGGACATCCGCACGATGATCGACGGCGACTCGAAGCTGTACGGTGCGGACTGCGGCAACACGGACCCGAAGGCGACGCCGAAGGACCCGCCGTCGACTGGTGACGCCACGTTCTCGCGCGGAATTGTCCACGCCGGTCCGTGCGAGATCTGGCTCGACGACAAGATGGTGCTGCAGAACGACGACTGCCAGAGCGCGTACGGTGATGGCACCAAGGCGACCATCTCCGTGTTCAAGCCTGTGGACTACTCGTCCTGCGCGGCTGGCGGTTGCATATTCCGCTACTACTGGCTCGCCCTGCAGCGTCGCGATAGCAAGACGCTATGGCAGGTATACAAGAACTGTGTCCCGCTGTCGGGTCCTGCCGGCAGTGGCGGCGGTGCCTCCAACTCGACCACCTCTGGATCGAGCACTTCGCAGACGTCTCCGTCGAGTGGTGACTCTGCGTCGCCTTCCAGCGGCGCGTCTGACTCGCCCTCGAGTGGTGACTCTGCGTCGCCTTCTAGTGGCGCGTCTGACTCCCCGTCGAGAGGTTCATCGGACTCGCCTTCGACTGAATCTACGCCGGCCCCGGAGACTCCGTCGGTCGGGACCCCGGAGACACCTTCGACCGGCAAGTGCTCAGTGCGTCGCAGGCGCCACTAAACCCCAGGACGCTAAGCGCGTGCGTGAATATCTGTAGCAATCTCGGTCGTTGAGGCCGAATCCGTGTGTCGTACAAACTAAACAGCTAAGGAAGATGTTGTGGTTCCTTCGAATTCCGTTTCTTTTTCTCATGAACTTTCGAACAGCTTTTCAACGAACCTCGGTAGATGCCTTTGCTTAGAGGCGTGCGACGTGGGATCTCGGTGTCACCATGATGAATCTACCTGGAAGTCGCCTGCACGGTGCCGTAGAGGGTTGTCGAGTGCCGATACTATCTGTCGGCTGTTTCCAGCGCGAAGTGGTTGAAAAGTCCCGCCCCATCGACTAGATCCCCGTTCGATCAGCGCCACCGCTTGTGGTGGTCGCAGCAGCAACAAGAGTCCCATGCCACTCAACTAATCGGTTGTCGTTGTCGTTGCCAACGCTCACTTTCATTTTTGCAGCGATCGGTCTCCTTCTCCAGTGCAGAACCTCTCGGATCCATGGTCTCCACTACCGCCGTCTTGTCCGTCGTGGCGGGCTTCGTCGCCTCGCTGCCGCAGGTCAGCGAGCACGGCTACATGTACATCCCGCTGCCGAGTTCACGGACTCCGCCACGTCGGCCTGGATCGTGCAGATCGAGCCGCAATGGTCGGGCGACTGGGACAGCTGCAGCAGCAGCGACGACGACTGCTTGACGACAGCGACACGGGTCTGTACGGCGCCAACTGCGGCTTCACGGACCCGGACGCCACACCGAAGGACCCGCCTACGACGGGCGATGCCACTTTCTCTCGCGGCATGGTGCACGTCGGTCCGTGCGAGATCTGGCTGGATAACACGATGGTGCTGAGCAACGACGACTGCCAGACTGCGTACGGCGACGGCTCCCAGGACAAGGCGTCGGTGTTCACGCCCGTGGACTACTCGTCGTGCTCGGCCAGTGGCTGCATGCTTCGGTTCTACTGGTTGGCGTTCCAGGGCGTCGACAGCTCCATGGTACAAGGACTGCGTGCCTCTGACGGGCCCCGCTGAGAGCACCACCAGCACGTCGACCAACTCGACCTCGTCGACTTCAACGACAGGCAGCGGCACTTCGGACAGCTCCACGACTGCGACCAAGGCTCCTAGTACGGATGCCCCGGTGACCACGACGGCAACGGAAGCCGCCGAAACGGGGTTGCCCTCCACTTCGTCCGCACCGTCGACTCCTTCTCCGTCGGAGAAGTGCACGGCCCGCAAGCGCCAGTAAAAGGCCGTACGCACGACGATGCAATTTACAGATACAAATGAACGTTCCAGTGTCGTCGACGACAAATAAATGTGATGTCCAACGTTCCAATGTCAAAGTGAAACTTGATCGTAGCTTGCTGTTCGTCCTCGAGCGACGCCAGTACAGCGCGTAAGTGCTCAATGTTTCCAGCGCTTGCAAACACGACCACCAGCATGACTCGACCCCTCGACGATCGAAGATGCTGAGAGCGCCCTGCTCGGCCCCCCGCCGGCTTGTCGACGGCCTTCGACAAGCCAAAGGACAGTGTCACCCGGTCTCCGTATGGCTCGATCGCACGAGCCCACGTCTTCTAACTTTGCCATCGTCTAGACTTTGACACTCGAGAGCACTGTTGTACTTACCCACCATCACCCCAACCAACGCTCGTGACCTCGGAAGGAAGGAGACCCCTTGTCCGAACAAAGCAAGCAACTCGTCCACGTCTCAGTCTCGTACAGAAGAGAACATGCGCTCTGGCTTGGACCAAGTCAGGCCCACGGCTTGGCAGTCATCGTTCGTCAAGTGGTCTGTTCCGCGTGGTGTGTCGTACACAAGTGATCTCGACCACCGAGACGTTGCCAACGTGTGCCAGTGCATCGTCCCTGCCGAGCCAATTCCTCTGTGTATTGACGCCACTCACGGCATATTACTCTGCGTGCTTCAGCCAACTCGTCTCCCTGCTACATCTACAGCTCTGCATTGAGTGAAGCTGCGTTGACAGTCCGTCTCGAGACCGCCGGTCATTTTTTCAAGTGCGTGTCCCCCTTCTCCTGTATCTACCGTCGTTGTGCTCCGACCTTTGTGGGCATGGCGCGAATCCAGTGAATGCCTCGTGAATGCCGTCGTTGTGGACCGAGCAAATCCCAAGCACGGGTTGACTCAGAGCGTCCAACCATCCCTCTCGACTGTCCGTCTTCTGTCCGCCGTCGTGGACGCTGTCTGCCTGCACGGTAAACGTCAGGACACGAACCTCACGATCGTCGCGTCACCCACGAACAGAAAAAAAAATGTGCGACCTGGTCGTCTCGTCGGCACCACTTCGACTTGAACGTCGGAACTGCGATTTGCTGTTGCTCGCTCGTTCGTGAGCCATTAATCTCCGCCCTTGCAGCTTTTGCAGACGCGACGCTGCCGACTCTATAAGTGATCTACACTCTACTTCAACGCATTTCCGGTGTCGCTCGTCGCAGGACGTTGTCGACTCGCGTCCTTCCCCGTCTTCTTCCTACGCGGCGTCGTGGGATTCGCCCAAACATTTTCGTCACTGGTCCGCCGGCGGCTTTTCTTCGTCGTCCGGGTGCAGACTCGACGTCCCAGCGCCGCCTTCACCCGCCTCGTCCCCCACCACGACCGTCGTGTCACGCTGCCGCTCGTGGTAGTGGTTGTTGCACAGGTTGTCGGTGCGCTCATACGCCTGACGCATGCAGCCTTCGACTGCACATCGCTTGCCTGCCAATGAGCCAGACACAGACAATCGAGCCGCCTTTTAAGTGCTATCCCAGCCCAACAATGTGGAGCAGAGGACGTACCGCCGCCGTGAGCCCAGCACAGGCCGTTGGAAATGGCGATCTTCTCGCACTTGTCGGTCTTGCACTTGGTGCCGCCGCCGTGGGACCAGCAGAAGCCGCGCGACTTGGCGCGGTTGATGCAGCTAGGAACCTTGCATTCGGTCGAGCCCCCTGCTCTCGAACGGAATAGCACCAGTATTAGACCGTGCTTATGCAGTCTAGTCCAGCTCGAAAAAAAAAAAACGGTCAGGCAAATTAACGCACCGTGCTTCCAGCAACGTCCTTGGTGTTTCGCTCGACTGGTGCAGCCCGTAGTCTGGCACCGTTTGCCACCCTGCTCAATGCAGTCAAGGGTCAGTTACGCCGCTGTCTGAAGGAATAGGTTGCTCGTTGTTGGCACATGAAAGAAATGGATAGTACGCACTCCGTGTCGAACGCACAGTCCCTGGTCCACCACGTACTGCTCGCAGTTCTCGTGCTTGCAGATGCGACTGGGCGGCCTCCGAGCCCGGCGCTTCCCATCGGCGCCTTGCTTGCGACTAGCGCGGCCGCTAGTTGCTGCTCCTAGACCTGCAGCGGCTGCTGCGACGGGCTCACCGGTTAAATCTCCCGTGCTCCTGCTCCTGGTGATTAACGCCGCGGCTCGCTTGCCGCCGGACGTGAAGCCGTCGCCGCCTAGAAAAAATATAAACAGTCGAGAGCGCAGCAACTTAGTGGGGCGATGACGAAAAGACTCCAGCAATCTATCGTCGTGCTTACCAGCGGCTGCCGCCGACGCTGCCTGGTCATCCAGAATGAAACTTAGCGACGACTTGCTGAAGCTGCCGTCGTCCTGCGGCGTCGACGGGTGCGCGGAGCTGCTCGTTCGTCTAACTTTATGCCTATTGCTGCCGGCGCTCGAGGGCTGTGCGTGCGCTGCTGCTGCTTCCTCGCCGCTCTCGGCCCCGCCCGCGACGCGCAGGTTGCTGAGCGCGCTCCAGTTCTCCTCGGTCGCTGGCGCCTGCTGTCCGGCGGCGCTGCCAGGCTCGCGCTTGACGCCGCGAGACGCGGCCGCCGTCGCTGCGTCCTGCTGCCCTGTGTCTCCTGTTTCTCCTGCTGCTGCTGCGCCTCGCTGGGCGTCGTCTCCGCCGCGGTCCATGTGAGCAGCGACGTTCGTCCCTGTCGAGGCTCTAGATTTGGTGTGGCGGCTCTGGCTGTGACGGCACAAGCGACGCGGAGGATTTCGAACGGGGTGACTTACGTCAGCAGGTTGGTGCGAACGGGTCGCGAGCCAGCTGGACGAGTCCCCACTCACGCGCGACTTGAAGAGTAAAGGCCCCGGAGCTTTGACGCGGCCGAGCGAGACGTTGCTATGCACGTTGAGGCGTCGTCTTCCGCGTCGAGCCGCCGCCTTTTTCTTTGCGCTGCTTTAAAAGCGACCGAACGAAGCGCGCGACGATGGTCCCACCCAGGTTCGTTCGTTCACGCGCGGGCACTTGAGGCGCTGAACCCCCGCCGGCCGCTTCTACCTACTGCCGGGCGGACCTGTTGCTGGTTACTCACGGGCTCGCTCCCGCAAACGCTACGCCCAAGCCAAAAGCAAAAGTGAGCCAAGTCGGAGCTGAGCTGACCGCTGAGCAACACGAGCCGATGAGTGGTCCCCAGCGAGTCTCGCCCGCACAACGCGTCGACGAAAGAACGCCTTCTACAGAGTACACGGCAGTTGCGAGTCCCTCGCGACGAGTGCGACTACGCCGAATACTGCGTGAGCCCCCACAGGGGCGAGCGTCATCGCGCCGAAGGTTGCCATGAGCAGCTCCAACGACTTGCAAGTCGCACGCGCTCGACGTTACGCGGGGTTCGTGGGGCCGGACGAGTGGTCAGCGCCCAACATGCGGCGGCTACTTGTACTGCAACGTGACATGTTGGCCAGGCGACTCGACCGGCAGCCGCCCAGTGTGCCCATGCCATGGCTCGGAGTGCTGCCGTCGAGCCCTCGGCTTTCGATGGGGCTATCTTGGCCGGCGACAAGTACCATTTTCGCACTCGTAGACAGTGTTTACGAGCGCGAATTACCGGCAAACAGCTCGGCCAATTTTCTCCGCGCGGCAAACGCAAGCGAACCAGATGGGATGTAGAGAAGCGGGGGCATGGCGACGAACCCTTCGTCTCAAGGCCTTACCCCTTTCCAAGTCTCCACCTAACTGGAGGCGAAAGCGGAGGCATCGTCGCGCGAACGCGTACCAGTCTATAGTCGCCGCTGGAAAAGAAATCCAGTAGTTACGCCGTTTCCGCTCGTGGGCTTCCGCGTACTTGCTCTCGGTTGTTGTTGTGGGCGTATTGCGCCTTTGCCTGCCTGATGGCCGCTCGAGCGGTTCGGAAGTCGCGTCGACAATAGGCGCGCGGTGCCACGGAGCGACTAAGCCGGTTTCGGTGTACCCCCCCCCCCCCCTCGTTATCAAGCAAAGAAGAAAGCGTGCAGAGCACGACGCGGACGGATGTCCGACCTCGACGCTTATTAACACGGATTGCTGTTGCCTACAGGGAGCGAGTGACGACCTCGAGTCCTCGTGCTCAAGTTCTCTCGACAGGCGAACGCTCAGAAGGTCTCCTTTGAGAAGCTCGCTCGGCGGTTTCTAAGCTGCAGTGGGACCGCCGGACTCATGCAACGTTGGCGGCCGAGCGAGCTTGATCGTCATCGAGTTAAGTAAGAGTCGTCGAGGTGAAGTAAGACGCAGCGGCGCGCTTGACGGCGGTGATATGGCTGCGGGTCATCGCAGGCGGCAGTGACCACCGGGCCAGTAAGAAAAACCTTCTTTTCCACACGAAAACGACCGCCCCGAACGCGATTTTCGATAGGCGCGCAGCATGCCAAGCGCCATACACCGACATGCCGGCAAATGCATACTAGTATCGGCTTTCCAATGTTGTTGGTCGCCATGCGGCTTCGGAGCCATCATCCGTCTGACTCATTTCGAGAACTGTATGTACATGCGGTTCTAGTGTGTACCACATCCCCAGTTGTGCTTACCTTTTGGTTGACACTTTAGTTTACCTGTCAAACTTATTGTCGCTGAATGGACGGCCAAGGTCGCGGGCTTGCCGCTCCTCAGCGCTTGGGGATGAAGGAGGAGGTGCATGCGGTCCAGCAGTGCGAGAATGAGATCAAAACGTCCGAGCAGCGGACTGGAGGAGCGGGACCGGGACGACGACGAGCTGGAACAGGTGGAGCACTGCCGACACTGGCAGCGTTGGAGATCGCGGTGCGGGTACTTGACGCTGCACGAGAAGAGCGACAGACACGAGCGAGCGGAGCTGCGGACTCGTGGGTCTGGGGTCGATTCTGTGCATTCTGCTGTGTGGTTACCATCCGTTAGCGCTCGGACAACGAGGCAAAGCTTGCAGCTTCGAGTTCGACGACGGCGGCTAGGCTACCACTAGCGACGGAGCCAATGACATCGTACGGCATTTGCTGGCGCTGGACCCTGACGACCGCTTCAGTGTGAAGCAGGTTCTGGAGCATCCGTGGATCACCAGATCTCTCTCGCTTGCCTCTCTCCACGCGTCGGAACTTCCGCTCTCGCCTGTGAGCTGGCCAAGTACCGAGAGCACACAAAGCAAAAGGTACTAGTATGATGCTGTCCGCGAGGTGAGGTGCTTGATTTAATTGCTGGTGCAAAGTGGTCTAGTGTTTCTTGAGATTATGCGTTTTGGTCTGCTTCTCAAGGCAGGTTTTGGTTCGTACGACGATCATGGCGATGGCAAGTAAATGAACCCGGCATTGAAACACATCAAAACCTCTGTGCAAGTATCCCTCCAAGCACTAATTAGGCGGAGAGGTAAATGCATTTGTATCTTCCAATAATGCAATCCGAACATAGGGAGGCTAAGACAAACATGAACGGAGCTAAGAGTTTTCGTGGGAGTCGCTTGTGTTACTTGTTCTCTTTCGAAATTACCGCCGTTGCTTGCCTACACCGTCTAGGCTCGAGAGGCAGCATACTTAGTTCGATATCAGACGTGGAGCAAAGTTCTCCAGGTAAGTCTGGTACTTGTTTAAGATTCGACTGTAGCTCGGATTCGACCCAACGCGCAGCAAGTCGTAGACACGCGAGTCAGTGTATCCCTTGTTGACCCAGTGCCCGAATCTAGTACTGCGGTAGGTCTCCTCGTTCATCATGCGATTGGACTTTGCTGCGTTGAAGGCCCGTTCCTCGTCGTCGTCCACCTTGTGGACACGGAGGGACCGCTTGTCGTCATTGTAGGCAGCCTCAGCCGAGAGAAGCTGGTCCGGTGATGTCAGCATCGAGACTTGGGATTCTTCGGTGTTCGCGACAGCGGAGACCGCCTCGCCACTTGAGAGGAGCGTGACAGCAGCAACCGCCAGGAGGAAGGCCAGGCGCATGATGCTGATTCTAAGTTGCTGGAGTTGGAGGCTTGAGGGCTGGAAGGTGAATTGAGGAATGAGTTGCGCACTACAATACGGAAGATGAGGCCGCAAGATCAGCGCAAACTTTGCAGTTTTACCACCAACAATGCCATGAGGTGCACATCTTGAAGTGGATCACGGAAGGTATCTACGACATTAAGTTGCATATCGTCGAGCAAGCTCATGCAGCAGCTCAGCCTGAACTTGGGCAGCAGAGTCTTGTTGCTCCTTGTGTATAATATCTATGGATAAGTTCCCGCATTCACTTATGGTTTTAAATCCATATCGGTCAATAATCAGCTTGCTCGCGTGTGGACGCGCGCTTGATTTTTGCAAATTGTGCAGTGTACAATTATCGGGTAGGCTTGACGCTACGACAGCGACAGCAGTTCTACAACACCAAGTGTTTGATTATGAAATGCCGAGGTTGACGCGGCACTTTCGCCGTCGTCACGATATCGTGATGATGAGGTCGGCCGAGTGTCGGCTGCGCTGTCATCAGCGATACATCCCTAACTGATGTCTGAGACAATAAGTACTGTACATGTAGTAAATAATACTTAAAAGTATTAACTACAGCACCGCTAATAGCTTATTTTAGTGTAGCGTTGCGCCCAGAAGTGGCGCAGTGTCGGATCAACTGGCCAGTACTCTTCCTTCACATACAAACTTAAGTAATTCGAGATTGTGGTAATAGTCACTCTCTTCCTGAAAACTTGACACGAATTCTGCCCATTTGCAATCGAGTATCTTTGTGCGTGTGTATTGAACCAGCTCTGATATCGGTAGAACTGCACCGAATGAGAGCATGTCGGCATTGAGGACTCGCCTGCCAATAAGCCTACGTTCGACAGGCTCGAGATACCCCTCTAACATTGCTCGAACTATCCCGTGGAATTGACGGAATCTTCATAACATGGTTAGCATTGTCCTGCAGCAGCCTGAGTATCGAGACATCATCGCTTTTCTTCTTTTAAAATCGTTTGCTGCCAGGTGGTCCATTCTGTCCTCCATCCAGTGGCGACCCCCTATAATCGCAGCTACGAATGCTGATGACCGCCTGACTATTGGAGCAGCCCGATCCACAAGTGAAGAGGGGGGTCATGAAGACTAAGGAGCGAAAACCGCAAACATGCTGAGACTTTAGCAACGTTATATTCGACGGCAGTCAAATTGCTCGGAAGGGGATACAAAGTTTCGCTATCAAATTATAATACTGCTGACCATGGGTTGGCGTAATTTCGTTGGTTCCTTGCCAACTTTTGACAGAAGGGCATTCCGTTATTGGGCAAGTTTTAGCAGACTCGTTAGCTCCTCATGTAGTCTACCGACGATACAAGGAATTAGAACGGGGACGAAACCGAGATTTGTTAACTTGCGTGCACAACATTCGAGAATTTTTCCCTCCAAAAGGCCATTTAAATTTTCTTTCACGAGCCACTCAGCGGCGAAACACGAATTCATCGCGAAAGCTATAGATTTTTATTCCCTTCCGATATTGCGACGCTGTGAAGTCCTAGACCAGGTAAAGTGCTGCATCTCTCACAGAGCAAAGCCAATCTGGAATCTGGAAGAATTCATTGGTTGCTGTGCATGTTGGTTTTACTCAAAGACAAATGTGGTCTTTTCTGAGAACAGACAAACGGCCGGAACACACGGAGTAAGCATGTGTCTGCCACAATTGTGTCCTTCGTGTGAGTGACTTGAGTTCCCATTTGGAGAAGGGTGATACAGTGGCCCGCTGTACTGCATAACTTGCCTAGAATGACTTGTGTAACTTGTTCTTGTTCAAATTTAGGTACTGTTGTTTCCCTACACAACTGCTCGAATGTTGGCAGTACTCGCACAGTTGGAGTGACAACCGCCAGGAGGAAGCACTGGCGCGTGATGCAGTATTGTCCACTAGGAATGATGCTATGGAGGTGCACACCTTGAATAATTGTTGACAAACCCGGCCACTTCAGGGAAGACTGCTCTCCAGAGATCCGAAAATTCAGTTCTGTATTGGATTGCAAGCTCCTTCTCTCCGCAATAAAAAATCCAATCTAGGAGCAAACAATAATAAAAATTCCTGCAATTCATATTGTATTGCTGTTATCTAGCTGCATCGCCCTTGTACGGGAATCATTACTGCAACATTGCTACAACGCGACGATAACGGATTGAGAGCAACACAACCTGTGTTTGTGTTGCTGGGTAATATACTCGCGTTTTCCTTACGTCAAAAATCAGCAACCAAACTTGAAAGTTCGCGAAATCTTTGTAAATCACTTAGGTACGATTTCCCCCCCTTTCCGCGATTCCCAGCCTTCCATTCTGTTTTACCTGAACGGGGGTGCAGCGGACGACCAGCAAGGATGCCGAAGAAGGGAGCGCGGGCTAGAGCGCCCACCAAGCGCGCCACGGGTGATAAAGGGGCGGCGAAGACGACGGGGAAGCAGACCAGGCCTTCCAAGAAGGCGATTTCAGGTACGCGAAGCACGTATGCTAACGAATTATGTCGATGTTTTGATTTCTGCTGCTAATATGCTAATATGCTGCTGTCTTTAGAGCGCCGTGCTTCACTTCGCAAACGCAAGCAAGTGGACTTTGTCCGCGTCGCCCAAGGACTCGCGAGGGACGACGCCGGAGATGACGACTACGACCCGGAACACGACCCGGACGACGGAATAGACGACGAGCCCGACGAAGGACCCGCCGACGACGGATTTGATGGGGCTGTTCAAGCTGACGACGACGCTGTAGACGCTGCCGACGATGCCGAAGCGATGCCCTGCCGCGGGCCACGCTGCCGAATTCGTCGAAGACGCTGGCGAAGCCGCTGAAGACACTGCCGAAGCCGCTGAAGACACTGCCGAAGCCGCTGAAGACGCTGACGAAGCCGCTGCCGACGCTGCCGAAGCCGCTGAAGACGCTGCCGAAGACGCTGACGAAGCCGCTGCCGACGCCGGCGTGATGCTCGGCGAGGAGAATGGGGCTGACGACGCTAGCGACGTGATGCCCGGCGAGGAGGAAAGTGTTGAGGACGTCAACAAGCCGAGCAGCGCAGTTGGCACCAGTTCAGGTACGTTGGCGTGGCTCGTTCGTTTAGCTATGTTGCTGTTAATGTTGCTTACGCTTTATGTTACTTATTTTTTTTGTTACTCGTTTCTGTAGCGCAAGCAACATCAAGCGAACCAGCGCCGGCACCACCAGCGCCGGCACCACCAGTGCCTACAGGTATTTCGAAGTCAGCCCAAAAGAAAAGAGCTAGAGTGATGGACGACAAATCGGCTAGTGACGATTCCAGAAAGGCGAAGGTGCCTCGCATGAGCAACCGAAGCCCCTCTACTGCTCAATCTTCTACGGCAGTGCCACTACGTCAGCCTCAAAAGCACACACGCCGATTGAAAACGTGGGAAAGCAGGGAGAAAGTGAAGAAGGCGCATACACCTGTCACGAACCAGCTGCCTGAGTTGCCAAAGAAACTTTTCGATGACTGGGACGAGTTCGAAGCGACGCTGGAGAGCTACGTAGCTGAGTACTACTTGTGTTTTCGAGTTCGAAGTTTCGAAACCAGGGCCAAGCACAACAGGTAGGCTATAATGATGCTATGTTGCTTACTGGTTGTGTTGCTCACACGTGATATTCGTAATTATGTTGCTTTAGCCGGCCAGGAGCACCACAGCTTCCCGCTAAAATGAAGCATTTTTCAAGCGGATGTGGTGCACGCATGGAGCGGCACAAGCTTCGAGAGGGGAGGGTCGCCGTGGCCATGACTCGCGTTATACCGGATGCGAAGCAGAATTTCACGTTCGATCGGAAAACGTTGTCGCCAATGGACAGGGCAAGTGGCAGGTGTGCGTTGTTCCAGGATCGGAGGTAATGATCCTTTTGTACTTTATTGCTTATCGGTTATGATACTAACGGCCTATTTGCTATACAGATCTCGCTAGACTACCACAAAACCAACGAGATTATCTTTGACTCGTATCGTGGGGCGAAGTCGATGCCACTAGCACCCCAGATTCGTCTGGAGCTTGGTCTTCTGACCGAAATGAAGACGAGCACGGCGAATATTAACCGGTATCTGTCGGACAAGCTTGGTGGGTGCTTTTGGTGAATTTGGCAGCGGGAGTTTGTGAAGTTTTTNACAAGCTTGGTGGGTGCTTTTGGTGAATTTGGCAGCAGGAGTTTGTGAAGTTTTTATGAGCTAATTGGTCATAGATTTAACATAACTACTGACATTGTTTCTTCGTAATGGTTTCGAGCACATATATGGTTCTAACTCCGCAACAAACAATAAATATTCTGCAGCAAGTAATCGGCACGACAGCCACTGAACGGTCCAAAGCGATTCTCGTCACTTTTGCTGACGCGGGTAGCGGCAACGACGTTCTCCTTGTCCAGGATCAGATGGATATCACTTGCATCATTGCGATGCAAACCGCCACCCAAAAGACCTGTTTTATGCAGTGGGGAGATAGTTTGGTGATGGACTGGACTCACGGCACGAACAATATGGGGTATCATTTAGGTAAGCTGATATATTCATCAGCGATGGATCAGATTCACGCTAATACTATCTGGTTTTGCAACGCTATGTAGGCAGCCTTGTTATTACCTCACCGACTGGAAGAGGTATTCCCGTTATTGACTTTTTGGCACTTGACCAGAAGGCAGTTACGATGGAGCACATTGTGGAGTTTTTCAAGCGCACAAATCCGTGTTGGAGCTCCGTCCAAACCATCGTGATCGATAAGGACTTCGTTGAATGGAGAGTCCTCGAGAAAGCTTTTCCAGCTGCTACAGTGCTCCTCTGCCAATTTCATGCGTTGACCTATTGGAGGAAGGTTTGCCGGAGGACCAAATTTGACATGAAGGTGGCGCAGAGGGACGTAATGGAAACTGCGTTCGCAAAGTTAATCTACTGGTAAGGCTGCGTTTTGTAGCACGAAGTGTTGCTTGATGTGTTGCTAGTTATTGGTGTTGCTTTCTATGTTGCTGGTCATGTGTAACTTGTTGTGGTGCTCACAGTTTTTTTCTTGCTGCTTTATTGATTTCAGCAACACACAGTCGAGGTTTGACTTCGAGGTTGCAATTTTTACACGAACTTGTGGGAAAGAGTGTCCTGAACTTCTGAAGTACTTCCAGACAAACTGGAAGACGTGTCTAACGATGTGGACAAACCACGCTCGCGGCAAATTCTTTACTGCCGGAAACACGACGACCAATCGGATTGAATCCAATTGGAATCAACTGAAGTTGCTTCTTGGAAAACGACCATGGCTTGATTTCACAATTAGTGGACTGTTGGCTCACCAGGCAACAATAATCCGATAGCAGCTTTCTGCCATGCGCAAGCACTGGGCTACATCCCAACAACCTGAGTGCGTCCCAGACTTTCTTTCTCGCGTGGCAAAGCACCTGAGCGATGACACGCTGGCAAAAGTCCGCAGTCAATGGGATTATTTCATGGTATCGATGGCGGACACCACATTCACTAAACATGCGTCTGAAGTTGGTGAATGGGACGTAAGTGCCCGGGGGTATGTGTATCAGTGTAACGACTTGGAGTGGTCCTGCTCGTGCCCATTCTATCGTAGCTACCATTTACCATACCAGCACCTGATGTATATTGCTTCGTGCGTCCATCATTTTGAGAACATGCCGGTTTCAAGTATTCCTCAGCGCTGGGACATGGTGGACATGTCGAAGCTAGATGAAACGTTTAGAGGAGGGTTAGCATCACTTCAGGCTGTTCAGTACAAACTGAAAAATGCTGGGGAGTCGTTCCCACATGACGGCTTGACGCAGATTGCAGACGACATCGAAGAAGTTGAAGCACCATACGATGCAGCAGCAACACAGCAGTCGTTGATGACTGACTCAGCGCCACAACATGCAACGCAAGACGCAACATTAGAGGCAACACAACTGGGTGCAAGGACTCGGAGAGAGGCTAAGCATCGCCAGTCTAAGCACCGAGTGATCTATGTGAAAATGCGACGTCGTGAACGTGCCAGTGTCGTGGTTCTCTCTTCCGATGAGAAATATTGCTACGCAAAAGCCGCGTTTGAACCGATAATGGAGCATCTTGTGGGATTGTCCAGTCCAGCATTATACGTGGCATTGAAGTCATGGCGGGAAATAGTTCGCAAAGGTATGAAAAAGTTGGGAGCTTCGGATGCCGCGATAATCCCTTACGAAAACGCGGAGTCTGACCAGTCGGACAAGATGGAGGATGGACAAGAAAGTGATACTTGCTTTGATATTACTCCTGCAGACCTCATTGACACAGTGAATATGATTCGTGAGCTGGAGCGAAACGAGCACGACCTGTTCAGTAGCGGGGCGGGCCCACAACTGGTGACTGAGAAAAGTGAAGCAATGGCAGAGGAGGTAGAGGCTCCAGATGCTGGCCTCACGAACACCTCGGCTGCTAAATCGCGGTCAAGCGACAGTAATAGCAAAGCCACTGCTTCTACAGAGCAAACTCTGACCAAACTTGGGCGGAAACTGCTCACTTGCACCCAACGAAGGCAGCGGTGTCGAAGCCAAGGAATCTTCTTACCAAGGCNCTTCTTACCAAGGCAGCAATGCACACGAAGAAAAACGAATATCCAACCCAAGCAGTGGGTAAACGCGTCCAAGTAGAGGTGCTTCGGTTCCCGCAGGCTAAACTCCGGCATAATCAGCGGAAGAAGAAAAAGCAAACTCAGTTGGAGACATCCTCAAAACCGCAGAAGCTAGCAGCAATCGCGCTCCCAGACAAACGTGTGCCCTCTTTGGCTCGAGTACTCGAGTGGGCCCAATACCAACGACAGGTATCACGTTAGTGAGCTGCTCGTGAACTACCCGGTTGTCATGGAGGATGACTTCATCGGTGCGCGTTCTGCGCGATGCCAGCGTGACTACGTATGCGCTGATGACTTCGACTACAATTTTGTGATTCCGAAGCCATTAGTGACAAAATTAGCCGCTGTGTTGGAAGCAGAGAAGCTGAAGCGAAGTGGATCCAACTACCTCGGCTCCGTCTGTGAACAGGAGCATCCTGAGGGTACAACAGACGAAATCATTGCTTTCTTTCCGGGGATCACGCCAAAGTTCACCAGGTTTGTCAGCTGCATGTTGCTTTCAATGTTGCTCTTTACTGCGTAGTGTTGCTAACAATGTTGCTTCATAGCTGTGTTGCTAGCAATGGTGCTTTATCTTACTGACCGTTTATATGTTCTGTACTTCAGTGGTGCTGTCTACCGGATGAAGGCGTTCTACGAAATTCGTAGAAAGTGTGACGCCTGAGTAGCAGACATGGATTGGATTCTCTTGACCAAATGGGACAACATTTTGGCAACTCCAGAGCTTTTTGATGAAGAGACCGATTCAGACGAGTTGATGCCTACCACAGCGGGTGAGAAGCATAAAGAACTGTCGGGTGACGTTGCTAAAATCCTTGGTGATGCGTGTCTCGCCTCCACGTTTCGGATGTCAAGCGGTGAAGGCACAGTCAAGGTGGAA
>LGTU01000987.1:0-14264 GCA_001314425.1 Phytophthora pluvialis | reverse complement strand
GAGAAGATGACGAAAGGAGCGAAGTCAACGGCACCAGCAACGCTGGTGAAGTCGAGCGGGACGCGCAACGAGGTTTCGTCGCGCTCAGCGAACTCGTCGTTATGGAAGCGGATGAAGTTGTGGATCGCAAACGCAGCTTGCACGAGCCCCACTTGAGCGCCAAAATCGTAGTTAGTCATCGCTTGAAGAACGGGAAACAATATCTTAATTGATCCATACGTTCGTTCGATGACGTTGCGGAGCGAAGAGTGCCGCAGGTTGAAAAGCTCTTCTTTTGTCTGTGGTTTTTGGCATCCATGACCAAATTCTTTCAGGTGATATCGCGTTCCTCTGAATGGAGTCAGTGTGTACTAGTTTAATGCGTAGCCAGCGTCTCCAAGGTTGTACTTGCCTGTAACATTAGAGCAAAAAATACAAGTGCGTAAAACTTAGCACTATACTTCGTGTAAACAAACGACTCGGACTTACCCTCTGGGATCTCAAAGTCGCGCAAAACAGCATCCTTTAGGACCCGTCCGTCGTGTGCTGACCCTTCCCAGCCAGCCAGATGTACACGAACAGCATGTCGAAGTAACACGCGCCTAGCATGTTCTGTGACCAGAACCCCTTTCTGTTTCGGAAGCGAGCACTGAGTGCGGGGGCCACCATGGCGGGGATGTGAGCTCCATCTAGGGCCCCGATGCAGTCGGCGAAATACGGATAGAACTTCTGCGACTGTCGAATCACATTAGGCACCGTTCGATCGGGGAGTGAGACGTACGCGTTCCAGCGTGCTTTCACAGCGGCAGTGCCTTGGTGAACTATTTCAGTAACCGTGCTGGGTCCATGTTGCCAACAGTGATAATGCGGCGACGATGTACTGCGGAATGGACGTCGAGGCTACTTCATTCAGGAGTTTTTGTCGGGCAACAGGGACTCCTCGTAGAGCTTCGCTTTCCTTTATAACTGAATACATATTTTCTTCTAATGCCCTCAGCTTTAAAATATCTCACAGGGCAGTTCAGCGGATTGCCATGTAGCAAAATCGTGTACTGCGATACAAACCAGCGGATCCGCCATTCGAGTGAAAGGCCTGGATCCAGCGGAAAGCACAATCCACTGTTTCATTCCAGCGGAATTGCAGTACGCAGCCTCAATATTTGAGCACTTCAACTTGAAAAGTTCTTCGATTCGAGCCGTACCGCATTTCTTATCTGCAGGTATCAATAGTGTATTGCATGGATCGAAAGTTCAATGGTTCTATGAGCTATAGAGGCCAAAAATGCGATGTGTGCTCGATATCAGCGCTTCGATTATGAAAAAATGATGTCGTGCGGTTGGATGAAGGCATCGAATACCCACCCGTCGTTACATCGAACTGTCCGCAAATCGTTCTTCCTGAAATTGAGCCAGGGGGTACCGCGAAGATCCGGACGATGGTGTTTATGGAGGTTTTGCTCTGTCGTGTAGGCCAAGGTTTTTGCCGGCAGTCGACAGTCTCTCTGCGTTCCAGCACGATGAGAAACTGGATCCAGACTACAGTACTCGCCCTACACTGAAGGAGCGTTTAGCACCTCGACTCACTCAACAGGACGAAGTACCGCACAAAGACTACCCACCCCGTGCGTTAAAACGTTTACCCCACGAGGTGGGTAGTCTTTGTGCGGTACTTCGTCCTGTACACTTAAAGGAGGAGTCCGTGATACTTCGAAGTGCCTACTGTACCGAGTTACCCAGCAGCTTCCGCGATTTGAATTGTGGTTCTCCGCGATCGGAACGGCACGCCGATACCAGTCATGACAAACAATGCGTGGCTACCTTCCAGTGGAAGGCTTCCGCTGGGAATGTGGTTCACATCCGCTTCGATAATCTCAGGGCCTCGCGCCGAAGGGTTTGTGTGCCTGTCATTTCGTAACTCGCCTCCTCTTCATCATTTCGCGATCGAGCGCTACCATGGCCCGCGTCTTCGCTACGATGGTGCTATCGGCGGCTTTCCTGGCTTCTAACGCTAGCGCCTCTACGGACACCTCGAACTACTTCGTGACGGCAGAGGCTCCGGACTACAACAACGAAGCAGTCGCGAAGCTTTTGACCAACGTGAATTCGTTGCGCAACCCTGGCGAAGCTTACGCTGTCTTCGACTGGGACAACACGTGCATGTTCGGCGATGTGTCGGCCACGTCGATGTTCTACCAAGTCGACAATCTCAACTACCGCTTCTCCCCGGAAGAGTTCGAGTCGATCTTCGCGCTGGGCTACAACGCCAGCAGTAGCGATACGTGCTTCCCCAACGGCACGAGTTCTGTGATCGGTCAGGACGTTAACGGCACGAATGTGACGCTGGTCGCGGCTCTTGACGACACTGTCAAGGACTACAAGGTGCTTTACGATGCCTACATCGCCCCCACGTACAACTTGACCAACAGTTCTGTGGCAAGCGCAACGCTTGACGAAATCAAGGAGACCGCCGAATTCCTCAACTTCCGTGCCAAGCTTGGATACCTGCTGTACGCTTTGGAGATTATGGACGGCGGCAACGAGTACTCGGAGTGTTCGTTGACCAACGCTATGATCGTGTACCCGCGGTTGCTTGTCGGTATGACCGAAAACGAGATCAGAACGTCCATCCGTGCCAGTATGCGCTGGAACTTGGCCGAGTCGCTCGAGTCTTTCACGTACACGTCGACTGGTGATCTGGCTGTTGAAGGTTCGTACTCCAAAGGCCTGCGCGTCTTCAGCGGCCAAGAGGCAACTATGCGCGCTCTGCGAGAGGCTGGGGTCGAAGTGTACATTATCAGTGCGTCGCCCGAGCTCTTTGCGGAGGAGGCTGGTGACCTCCTCGGATTGGGATACCTGGTTCCAAACGAGAATGTGTACGGCGGTCGCTTCAAGACCGATGTTGCCGGTAAGTTAACTGGAGACCTGCAGGATGACTATCCCATTACTTGGGGCCCTGGCAAGGCGACCGTCGTCACCAATATCTTGATGCAGATCCACAAGGGCGCGGCCCCGATCTACGCGTCCGGAGACTCGGACGGCGATTGCCAGATGCTCAACACCGTGCGCGATGGCATCGTCGACACGAACAACCGCCTCATGGCCAACTCGACGTGCATCTACGGCTTCTACGAGAAGGCCTGTCTGTACTTCGGCACGACGGAGCCGATCACCAGCAACGCCTATTTGCTGCAAGGCCAAGACAAATCCATCGGAACGTGGATCACCTCTGGTTTCACCACCAAAGATGGCGTTACCTACTCGTCCGGTGTCGCCACCGACGACGGATGCGCTGCGTATAAGTTCCTTGACGTGTAAAAGCCTCCAACTACTGTACCTGCTGACAATAATTGTCCAAATCCCATTAAAATTCAAGTGACAATATGTATGGTCAAATTGCATTTTGCTCTATCCCAAAAAGTATGCAATATGTCCACCACACCAGTTTGCCAAAAGAAACCCGCGAAAAGAAACTTTGGCAATAGCGCGAAAGGCAAAGGGAAACACTCCCGTGTTATTCTCTTCGCACGATGGCACCGCGCAAGACCCGCTCGACGGCGGCCGCCCATCGGCGCGCTGCCAGCAAGAAGGTGACGTCCACACGCGTCTCTCGGCGCCCAGAATCCGCAGAGGAAGAGTTCAAGGTGGAGGACCCGGACTCGGACCACGTGCTGGAGCAACAGATGCAGAATCAGACGCCGCAAAAGCTCCGACTTGGCCGTGGGGTGACCAACACTCACAACGAAGATGATATTTTATCTGGCAATTATCTATCCGGGGCGGGACGCAACTCGTCCGCCCTCAGCAAAAGACTGAAACAAACGTGGCAAACGTTGCAGCAAACCTCGAACAGACAGCAACAACGCGAAGACGGAGTGCTGGACGGCCATGCGGCGGAGAAACTGCAGCTTGTGGCTGCCGAGCTGCTGCAGGAGAAGCTGATGAAGCACCAGGACAAGAACGTGCGGTCTCTTGTGGCCTGCTGCCTGGTAGAGATCCTGCGCGTGTCGGCGCCCGACTCGCCTTTCAGCTCCGACGAGGAGCTCTACCGGGTCTTTAAGCTGCTGATTGAGCAGCTGAGAGCTCTCGCCCCGGAGCAAACCACGACGTCTAGTGATCTGCACCATTTCCACGTGCTGGAGAGCCTCGCCACTGTGAAATCGTGTCTGCTAGTGGTGGGTCTGGACTGTACCACAGAAGAAGACGAGCAGGTCGTGATGGTGCAGCTGTTCGAAGCCCTTTTTGAAACACTTGGGGAGGAACACGCGGCTAAGATTGAGAACTTGATGCTGAGTATCATGGTGGCGTGCATTGAGGAGAGTGACGAAGTGGAACAGCCACTCCTGGAGGTGATTTTGAGACCGCTGGTGGCTGCCACGAGTTCGGACGAAGTTGACGAAACGGACGTGGACGATGAAAACACGATGAAGAGGAGTCCGGCTCATATGGCGAGGGAATTGATTCGACGAACTAGTGAGCTCCTGCAAAACCCGCTGTCAAATTTCTTCAACAGTATTTTGGTTGGCGGTCCCGGTAGATTGGGCTCGCAGAAGTCTTCGGAGCTGAAGGAGCACGTCTACACGCTCATTTATGAGATGCACAAGATTAACCCGTCGCTGCTGCTGTATGTGCTTCCAAATGTGTGCTTACAGCTTCAAGTGGACGAGATTGCCACTCGATCAGACGCTGTTGCTCTTATGGGAAAATTATTTGCGTCCTCACACGCGGATTACGGCCACCAGTACATGAAAAACTTCCGTGACTTTTTGGGTCGATTCCGTGATGCGAGCAAGGAAATTCGTATGCAGATGATTCAAGTGAGCGTACCAATCTGGGAGAACAAGAGTGACTTTGCTCATCTATTGGAGAAGGAGTTTATCTTGCGGTTGAGTGACCCAGAGTGGGAAGTTCGGCAACTTGTAGTGCACGAATTGTGTGACTTCGCGGCAAATTGCTTGGATCTGATCAGTGAGGAGTGCCTCCGAGCAGTGGGTGAGCGTATGAAAGACAAGAAAGTAGCGCTGAGGAAGGAAACCATGACGGGCCTGAGCCAAGTCTTTACCACGCACATTTCCTCGTACTGGGTAGAGGAAGAGGAGGAGGAAGACCGGCAACTATCGCTCAATCACCGCAGCATTCCAGCTGACCACATCAAGAAACTCGGCTGGATTCCGGACTATGTATTGAAGTGCTACGCGTATCCTCAACAAGAGTTAAAACTCCGCGTGATCCAACTTCTGGATGACTTCCTTTTGCCGAAAGCTTTGTCGGAACGAACTCGCGCGAACGGACTTCTATTTATTTATCACTCTCTAGATGTCACTTCGAAGGAAGCATTGCGACGAGTCTTCAGCGAACGGGCCAAGTGTCAGGAGGCTTGCAAAATTTTTGTTGAGTTCAAAGTGCAACACCGTCACAAAGGACGCGCCACTGAAGGTGACGTTTGCACTCTGGAGGAGGCGAAACAGCAACTCTACGATGGGCTGTCTCCTCTCTTTTCGGATGTCGGCAGCCTCAATAAGCTGCTGGAGAAATTGTCAAAGTGGAAGGACCACACTGTTTTCAAGCACATGGGTGAGCTGTGTGATTTCTCTAAGAGCCAAAATGATGCCCGCCATGCAAGAGATCAGTTAGTTCGAAGCGTTGGATCAAAAACCCCGTTGGGGGAGTTCCTGAAGAAGCTGTGTCGAAAGCTTTCTTTACTGACGATGAGCCAAGCTTCAGTCGCTGCTTTGTTGGATTTCTTGGTCTTGAAAGAGGGACGACCGTCGAGAGAGAATCGCAGTATTGTTGACCTGCTCGTGATGGCGTCGGGTGAGCTACCGGAGCTTTTTGCTCCGTTCATCCGCGAAAAGGTATCGACAATTCTAGTTGAAAGGAACGATGGTCCAGTTTCAAACCAATCCGCTACGAGTGACGAAGAGGACGAGGAGGAGCCGGTGCTAAAGGACCCGAGGGTGATTCTTGGAGCCTTGCAGGTTCTCGCCAATTACTCTCGGCATTGGACTGGCACAATTGGCCTTGGAGATGATGCGTCAATCGAGGACGAGGATAACAACACACCATCTGCACCATTGGCAGAGCAGCTTCACAAATTTTGCCTTGGTGACACCGATGTTGAAGCCCAAAACTTTAATGCTGCGAAGGAAAGCCGAGCAGCAGAATTGGCAGCTTTTGCCATTGCTCACTTCTTCGGGAGAGCGGACGAGACGATGCAACTAATCAACAAGCTGTGCTCGAAGGAGAAGCTCGGCTCCCCCAAAAGTTCTGGAGCGTTGCCAGTGTTGCAGAGCCTCGAAGTATTCACAAAGCGCTGCTGCCACATTTTCTCGGAGGACAGGGCCCTATTTTTCCGTTTGTGGACACACTTACTTGACGATTTGATCGGCAAGGGTGAACAAGGTCCGACGCCGGGCACACCTGGATCCAAAGAGCGCACACCAAAGGGTAGGAAACCTGCTGCAGCAAAGTTAGCGGAGGTTCGCTGTTTGGCCATTAAGGTGACGGTAAATCTGCTTGTCTACAGTCGGTTTACAAGAAGTTCTTCCTACTCACAAGAGGACGGCGCGAAGGTGATCAAATTGTTGTTTGAAATTTTGCGCTCGGACGGAAAGGCATACGTATCGACATCGACCCCCGCTCTGGCTGCAATGTTTCGAGCAACCGCCTCGTGCGGTCTCATGAAAATGATGCGCAACAGACAGTTAGAGGCGTCGTTATCGGTATCCGAGTGGCACCTGCTCGGCTTCACCATGCAAGACTCGAGTGAGGATGTTCGTCGCAAATTTTTGAAGAAGTTGACATCGCACTTGATGAAGCAATCTGCTCAGCATCCGCACAAGTACCTCAGTTACTTGGCGTTAGCTGCTATAGATGCTAGCACCAACGTGAAGAAAATCGCACGAAACTTACTCAAGATTGCGGTTGAGCGCATGCGACGAGCGTTCGATGCTGCGTCGTCCCGCGAATCGGAGATGGCCAGTCCTGGCCAAGCAGGAAATGGACCGCCCAGTATGAGTGCACTCATGGTCCCGGAATACGCGTTGCCCTACGTGATTCACCTTTTGGCCCACCACCCGCAGTTTCCAGTGAAGTTGGTGGAAAGAACGCCTACTGTCACGGTCTTGCATAGCGCTCTGTGGACAGATCAGCTGGCGTACGTGGGCTTCTTCCTTGATGGGTTGGTCTCAGCATATGGTGCAGCGGCAGACAACATCGCGTTTTTGCTTCAGATTGTGACCAAGCTCTCGCAGTGCCATGACGTGGTATCTCCCAATGACATTAGTATTTATCCTCTGATCGACAGCACCGTTGTCCTGCTCAAGAAGAAGATTAAGAAACAGTCGAACCTGAAGCCGTTCCCGGGAAAGATTTTTCTGCCGAAACATCTTTACAGCCCCGGCAGACCAAGCACGCTCGCGACGCCTGGCGGCAGAAAGGAGCCTGAGGCGCCTGAATCGCTGGGGACGAATGCAGCATCCCGTGGCGCAAGACTCAGCGTGCGTATCATCATTACTTTCTGGCCCTATCGGTTTAATTGTTGCTCATTCGTACTCTCATTGTCTGACTGCAGACCTCACTGTCACCAATCAAGCCCATGGACTTTGCTGCGCATTTCATGAAGCTGAATTCCCCTCCTGGTAGCTCGTTGAAAAGCTCCCTGAACAAACGCAAGCGCTCGCTCCTCAAGGTCGACGATGAAAACGACTCGGATGCAGAGGAGAAGAAGGAGGACAACGAAGACGATGCTAGTGAATCGACGCCACCTCGGCGCCAATCGGTGCTCGGAAAGGCTCGACCGGTGAAGCGTACCTTTGCAGACGATTCCAGCGACAGTGGCGCTGAATCGGATACTTTTTTGCCTCGAGGCTTGGGATCGGCGTCCTCGCACTTCAACGCATCTCTGACGGATGAGCCAGCATCAGCAGCATCGTCACTGCGCTCTGCGGGCTCGCGCCAAGCGATTGCAGACACAATTGCTGAAGAGAAAGAAGAGGAGGAGCAGGACGAAGCGCCAACGAAGAAGCGCATGGCAAGCAAGGGGATTGCAGCGTCCAACGTCGAGAAGGTAACCTCCATCTACTCACACATATAAGTCAGGTATCGAGCTGACATGGGGTTGTCTTGCTATTCCAGCCACGGTTGCGGTCAGCTCGACGACTCCAGCAGGCCTAGGTAAGCGAACCGCGGACTTGCTTCAAGGCTGACGAAAATGGCGTAGCTTGATGCCTCCAACATATTTTATTTAGCAGCTTTTATCGTGTGGCACGCCATCAATGCTTTTAGTTTACTCTATGCTATGCAATGCATTCGTGTGCGTTCTTGCGGTGTGTTTTTTTGCGGCGTTGCCCATCTTGACTAGCGATCGGGGACGCTAACATGACGTCTCCACGATTTTACAACCTCAAGAAGAGACGGAGTGCAAGTCGGACTGGAGAAAGCGATGCATGGATTGGGATAAATACAGAGCGATCTCTACTTTACGACAGCAGGAAGCCGACGCTGTGGCGAGGGTCAACTGTCTGCTGGACGGGGGAGCGGACAACATCGTGGTCGTTGCGAATGTCCTCGACGGTGCTGCGGATCTGGCCGGTCTTGGAGATGTTGGCGTCCGCGAGGATGCGCGCGGCGTCCGCGAGCGAGACGATGGCGTTGAGGGCGGTGATGAGGTCCCAGTCGGCGCTGAACCACGTGACGACGCCGTCGGCGTCGAACTCGAAGCGGTACTGGACCGGGACCACCAGCATGGACCCGATGAGCTTCTGCAGCAGCTCCACGTTCTGACGCAGCGCCGGATACAGCGTGAGCACGCCGTCCCGCCGGCAGTTGATGTGGAAGTTGGTGTCCATGACGACGACCGTCGCGTCCCCCAAGGTGGCCACGTTCATGGCGAGGGGCTCGTACCGGCTGTAGACGAAGAAATCGCTGAAGCGCTTCCAGAGCATGATGACGGTCTCGACGCCGGCGTAGTCCGGACCCATCGTCTGCGCCGTCATGACGGAGCGCAGGAACTGTTCCTGCTGCGGCAGGTGGTGCGGCGAGATGCCGTGCTCGAAGAGCCGGAAGTACTCCATGGTGAGGCGCGCAGGCACGCCGCCGTCGGTGCCCCGGGAGCTGAAGCAGTTGCGCTCTACGAGCAGCTTCTGCCGCTGGTGGCTGAGCTGCTCGATCTCGGCCAGCAGATGCTGCACGTCATGCGTGAGCGTGATCGCTTTCTCCTTTTGCTTGGCGCGGTGGCGGCGCTGGTGGAATTTGTACTGCTGACGTCGACGGAGCACCTTTTCGTCGACTTTGCCATGGGCTGCGGAGCGGGGCTCGACGGCCACGACGCCAGCGACTGCGGCCATTGTTTTTGTTGTTGTGATCTTGCTTGCTTTGCCAGCTGGACGGCGCTGTCAGTCAGGCGGTTGTTCCTCCAAGACGGTGAAGGCGAAATGACCGTGTTCACACAGTTGGCGCGAATGGGTTGTGTCTGCCGGCCCGGTTCAGCTGTTGCCGCCGTTGTCGGTTGTCGAATGCTGAGTGAAAGCCGAGATTTGGATAGCCGCACGAGATCTGGGTTTTGGGTTTTGAGGCGCGCCATACTGGAGCCAAGACGATTGAAAGCTATGCGATACGAATCGTAAAGGCGACAGTGATCGGGGCCGTTACTATTGGACTACAAAACGAGCAGAGCACCTCAAAAGCGATTACAGGGTTTTATTACCTTGAACTAAACTCGACTTACCCCCCAACTCGCCGACAACCCGTGATTTTTGTGCACTCTCGCGAGTTTGCTTGATATTTGCGCGTGCCACTTGCATGTAAAAGGACCGAAACTTGCCATTTCGTGCCTTGGCAGCGCCCGAGCTGCCGGGCATGGCAAGCGACTTCGCTCTTGGACGCAGCTTGGGAGGGGGCCCGCGTGAGTCAATGATAGCCAACAGCAGAAGGCAACGCCGTCGCATGGGGGGGGGGATTACGACCACGAGGGCCGCCGGCATCCAGATGAATCGCCGCCAGTTGCTGCTGAGAAGTTCCGGCGCCAGCAGGCTTCCGAACGAGTCAAACGGCTCGCAATGAGGTTTCACCGCAGGGTAACCAACGCCCTGGAGCTTCAATCGGCTGTCAACCCCCGTGTGGACGTCATTGCTGGCTACAAAGACCTCACACGCGAGCTCCACCATCCGCTCAGAATTGATTTCGCAGCACGATCTGGTCGATGCGTGGAGGGATCGGCGAAGTCGGCGAGCTTCCCCCGTTCCTGCGAACAGCAGCCAGCCAGGCTTCGCATGCCGCAAGAAATGGTAAAGCAACAGCGGGCGCAATCCACCCGAGCACAAAAATCGCTTTGAAGTTGGACCGGGTGGAACGCTGGATGCTTTCGGTGCGGCGACCTCGTTTTAAGCACCGAAAGGAGGCAGTGCCTTCGTGTGTTTGTCATGGACATGGCCCTTTTACCGAAGTAGGGCTGGTTGCACGATGTCCAACAAGGTTAGGGAAAACACGGCAAAGCGCTGGCAAAATTTAGCCCGGCGGTGGCGTCGTCGGAGAGCTTTTGCATCCTGGCACTCGTAGTGCCTGCAACGGCCACGGCGCGGGGCCGCTGCTAGTGATGACCTTTAGACTCGCCCACCCACGGCTAATCGATGGCGAGGCAGCATTGAGTCAGGTCTCCGTTGACTCAAAAGCCGGCGGAATCGTACAACCAAAGTCATGACAAAAGAGGCCCGGCTTATGTATATACAGTACTGACTCATCCTGAAATGCAATGCGGCAAAATTTCCCAACACTTCCCAACAAGGCAAAGTCCCCGCACATAAGACTCCCGCGGCGAATCTCCGCAGATAGGCCCTTGACTCACATGGCGTCCTGGCTTGGCTTGGCGCACGTTCCCTCTGTTCGAGCAAACTTGACTCACGCGTTTGTAACCCTGCAGCAGCAACGTGGTCAACTTCGGTTTGGTGTGTGCCCCAAGCTGATTCCCATCGTCGCGATGAGTCAGTCACTCGGCACTGCCGAGTCGGCAGCGTGCCCCACGATGGATAATGGAGAATTGCACCTTGCGCCAGACAAAAGAGCCGTTGTTGCCGCTTGATGTGCATCGAATTTTTGGTGGAGACCGAGGTCCGAACACATCGGCTGGCGCTCGAAGCGTCGTTTGTTTACGAGCGAGTCGGTGTTCCGCACCGAGATTGCGAGCGCCAGCGGCATCTGCTTGGACGGATTCGGCAACCGGGCCCGCTGCCGCACTGAGCGTCGTTGCATGGGTCTGCCTTTGGTTGCTACATGTAGTCGGACTGTGGAACGGCGGTGTCGGGCTTGTCCAGGTTGGGTCGCCTTGATCACGCCGAGAAGAGAGCGCGGTTCACGACGGCACGACTTCAACGACGTGCACCTGCTGCACTCGCGCAGAGCAGCGAACCCAAAGAGGTCCGGTCGGCCAACCAGCCTGGCTGAGCGCGCCGTGACCATCTCGACGAGGTGAGCAGCGAAGACGCCGACCGCGGACACTGCGCCATGTTGCTCGTGTGCGTCGGCGCTCTCGGCGCAAGGCTCACGGGCCGATCGACGATGGCTCTCCTGACTCATACGAGTCTCTGAGTCAGTCGCGCCCATCCACCAAATCCCCCAAACGTCCACCTCCGTCAACACTTGTGCAGTGTTGCTGGGCGTCCCCGCTCTATGCAAAGCCATTTGCGATCGCGAAACCAGCGCGCTCCCTCCACTCGAGCGAGCTCTCTGCACGCCGCTTGTCGTGTCGTGCCACTGCTATCCATCCCAGCCGGCGGACTGCCGGGCCTCCCCGAAATCTCCACATCTCGTTCGCGCTCCCCGCAGTCTTGAAGAAGACGGGAGCCCAGCTTGCCCAGCCCGACGCCCGCTAGGTCCGAATCCCTCGCCACGCGGGACTCGACTCGGCCGTCAACCCCGTCAGTTTTGAGTAACGTCACATACAACCCTTTACCGGAGGTTTCCATGAGTCAAAACGCCGCGTCCGCCGCCAATCAAGGCGCTGGCAAGGCCCGGGCCGCGGCCGCCAAGGACGACGACGTGGACGAAAAGGTGCTGCGGCGCCGGCTCCAGTACAAGCTGCACCAGCGGCGCCACCGCGCCAAGCAGAAGCAGAAGGTGTCCACGCTCGAGCTCGAGGTGCAGAGCCTGGTGGCAGACGTCGAGACGCTCAACCGCAAACGCCAGAAGCTCCTGGTGGACAACAATTTTTTCGCGTCGCGGGGCACGGCCGGGGGCGTGCCGGCCCGCGTGGCCATGGAGTACTTCCGGCTGTTCCAGTTCGGCGCCTCTCCGCTGCATATCGACCAGCAGGAGCAGTTCCTGCGATCCGTCATGACGCCGGAGACCGCAGGCCCGGACTACGTGGGCGTGGACACCATCGTCACGCAGTGGCGGCGGTACTGCAACTTCTTCGCGTACACGAGGTACAAGCCGCTGACCATCAACGTCACGACCGTCGGCGAGCTCACGGTCGTCGAGGTCGACTCCATCTTCAGCATCCGCGCGCGGCGAGATGGCGTCGTCACGCTCTACCCGTCGCTCAACGGCGACCTGGAGCTCACTCAGAAGCTGTCGGGCAGCATCATCAACATTAACGGCAAGTACCGCTTCACATTCGACTCGGCCGGGGTCATCACGTGGTTCAGCGCCGAATGGGACCTTGTGGACGCGCTGCAGCGCGCGCTGGGCAACCTGGTCGACGTCTCCACGGTGCTCTCGGGCGCCAACATCTCGTCGTCCACGGGACAGATCAAGGTCGAGGAGACCAAGCCCCGCGTCAACCCTCGACACAACGTAGAGTTCCTGCTCTCATAGAGCAGCGCCTGTATTTATGCCGTGCTCGCCGTCTCCGGTGAACGTGTTCGTAATGGCCTCTAATATCAAGTCGAGCATTCTTCCTCTTCGCACCCCGCGCGGTCGTTCCGTTCGAGCTTCTAACGTCCTGGTTTCTTCGTGTACCAGCGTAGTCGAGACCTCTTCGACGCGTCGTGACCAAGCCGACGTTTAGCTGTAGATCGGCGAGCGACCAACGCGTGGACGTTGTGTAACGAGCCTGCACCCAGGCCAAGCAGACCGGTTCAGCAGCGTTCCAGCCCGACGTTCGTGGTTTCCAACGAACGGGTGTAAGTTTTAGCGCGGAGCGAGAGCCGACCAGCTTGGATTTGCGTGCGTGACAGCGCGGCAACTCGACACACGTTGTTGGGCGCTCTCTAGACCTCATTCTCACTCCGGACGCAACGACATCTTATTGTCCCCCCTTGAGACGAAGTCGCCGCTTTACGAGAGCTGTAATTTGGCGAAAACACGTAAACGATCTGCTTGGTGGGCCTCATGGCAGCCTCATCTGGTCAGTGAGCTATAGCGTCGGCAATGCTTAAAACCTGTGCGGGCTGCAAGACTCGCTCGTCCAGCCCCAATGGATGGATAAATGTAACAACTCCTGCACGGTGACGCGCGGGGGAGAAGCTGATGCGGCTACGGTCGCGTCCGACCATGGAGCGTGCCTAAGTTGAACGCCTTCAACATGGATTCATCGCGAGTGCTGGCAGCCCACCACGCGAAGCACGATAAACGCATCATGTTAATTGGAGGGTCTGACTATACTACGCCGGGCTGTAACCGGTCTACGCGACCGTGATGGTGCTGCTGCCGAGTGCGAGGCGGCCGCCGTCTGTGAGCTGCACCACGTGCTGCAGCGAGTCGAGCACTCGTCGCAACGTCTCCAGTAGCTGCAGACTCACCAGTAGACTGCTCACGAAGCCCGTGGGATCCACGACGAACGTGTAGGTGCCGGCAACGGCGGTGGTGCCGGTCACGAGCGGTTGCACGAGCTCTGGGTCCACTTGGCCCGTCTTGAGACTCGGGAACAGCATGCCGATGGTCTGGCGGTGGCAGCGCAGGTAGAGCATGACCTCGACTTCCACCATGACACTCTGGTCTCCGACGCTCTGCGTCTTCCAGACCTGCGGCTCCAGCACGCACAGCGCAAAGTGCTGGTCGTAGAGCCGCCACTGCTGCACGAAGGCGTCGGCGCCGCGCAGGTCGACGCCCTCGACGTCCGTGGCCAGGATGGAGCGCAGGAAGCGCTCCTGCATCCCGGCCAGAGGCAGCGAGTAGCCATTCTGGTACACGCGGAAGAACTGCGTGACGAGCGACCGCGCGTGGTCCGGCAGCGATCCGTCCGGGTGCCGCAGCGCTGGCGGCGCTGGGCCTCCGCGTTGGCTGCCGCCACTTTGCGGCGATGCAGGTCTCGACAGAGTCGCGCGAGCGTCGTCTGGAGACTCTGCACGTCG
>LGTU01000986.1:0-14316 GCA_001314425.1 Phytophthora pluvialis | reverse complement strand
ATCCTTTCAGGCAACTGGGAGCTGGATCTCCGTCACGCTCTCCTTGTCCTCCTCGTCGTTGCCAGTCGGTCTCTTCACGTACACCTCGCGCGAAGGTCCAGCAGGCGTGAGCTTCTCCGAGCCGAGCCAGCCGAAAAAGGTCTGGTACGCGGAGAAATAGCCCTCGCACGGCCCGACGTACACCATGACAGCCGCGCGACCCACGCCAGGCACGTCGCGGACACTGAAAGGTGCTTCTTCTTCTGGAGCTTGGGCGTCCTTCGCTATGGGGAGACACACTTCCACCTCCACGTCGGTCTGTCTGCCGTCTTGGGTGTAGTTGATGGCGAACGTCGGCCCCGTGACCGCGACGTCGTGGGTCTTGGCGAACGCGAAGATCTTTTCCCAGAGACCTCCTTGAGCTCGGTAGTTCGGGAGGACGGACCTCAGCGAGAGCACCCGCACCGCGGGCAAGCTCTTGATCGTCGGTGACTCCGTCGTCATCAGAACTGCGCTCGATTTCTTGTAACGGAGGCGTCTCCCCCCAACTAACTGTGGAAATTATAGACTGCCGCCCAAATCTAAGGATCTCGGGTTGAGATTGTCGAGTTGGCGGTTGCGCGCAGTGAGTGAACTGTCGAGTGTCGAGTGCGTTGTCACGTGAGAATTCGCCTCAACCCACTCAANCCCACTCACCAGTCGAAGCACCCACAAATGGCAGTGACGGCTCTGTACCCATTTCACTGATTTACATTCACTCCGGCGCTTTGGAACTCCGATGCTGGGGCTGGGCGTCACGTCGCCCGTGCGCGCGCTCCCGCGTCCTCCAGGCCCGCCAGAGCCGCTCGCGCTGGCCACCCTGCGTGCCACGTGCTCGTCGGGCGTCCACGTCGTGCTCCGCAGCCTCGTCCCGCGCCTCCAGGCGCTGGCCACGTGCTTGAAGACGCAGCGCGGCGACTTGCCCGACGAAGAGAGCGACTTGTTGGAGCGCTTGGAGGCCGCGGGCCGCCGCAGACACCAGGAGACGGCGTTCAAGGCGCTCATGCAGCAACTGGAGGGGCTCGCGGGCTTCACGGAGCCCCTGGAGGGGACCGGAGACGTGCTTCGGCAGCTGCTGGAGGCCCCGAGGAAGAGCCGAAAGGTGCATTGGATGCATCTGCAGGTCGACGCGTTGCTGGCTGGAGAGGAGACGGGGGGGAGAGAGCCAGGACTGGCAACGACGCTGGCAGGAGGACTACAGGGAGCAGATCCAGGTCTTTGACGAGCTCTTAAGCCAGTCGGAGACGTTGCAGGAGGAGTTGGAGACGTTGGAGGAGAGCGAGAAGCTGGAGCTGCTCACAGCGCTGCAGTACGAGAGGAGGAAGCTGAGTGACGCTGAGGAGAAGAAAGAGGCGCTGGAGGTCACGCCGGTGGAGGAGCAGGAGCTGCTGGATCGCGCGATTGATGACGTTTCCAGGGCTGTTGGGGCCGAGGTGGTGACGGTGCCGGAGTGGTTCGTGCCCAGGTATGAGGTGCAGCTTCGACAAGAGAACGGGAATTTCAAGCAGTGCGTGGATGGGGAGTGGAACGGCCTTCAAGTCACACTTGAATACGCTTGGAAGAAGGGGACACTAGGCTTGGAAGCGCAGGGTACCCGGTTTGCTGAGAAATGGTACGGCGTGACAAATCCTCATCTCGTGACGCTGCACGGGGCGTGTCACGTTGGGAGCACCCCGTTCTTTATCTACGAGTCCTTGCGGGGTCATATCCCTCTCGGTGACTACGCGAGGGGTGTCCAGAACTCTCGGAGGTTGTGGAAACGACTCCTAGAAGCGGCTCAAGGACTCCAACACCTCCACGGCTTGGGCATCGTGCACGGTGGAATTAACTCTGCCTGTTTCGTTGTTGGAGCTCATGGGACGGCAAAGCTTAGACCTAGTTCCTGTCAATTTGACGATCAGCATGCTGCAAATGCTGAGCCTTCGATGGAGGACGATGTGTATGCATTTGCCACGGCGATCTTAGAAGTATCCAGCCCGCTTACGATACAAGAGTTTTCGAATACATTATCTAGGATGAAGGAGGACCAAGATCAGCCTAGAGGAGTGAGCAACGCAGCTTGGGGCCTGATCAAAGAGATGACGTCTTCTGACCCAAACGGTCGACCAGATATGAAATCTGTGGTGCGGACGTTACTGAACCTGGTGGAGCGTGACCGCCCATGGAGTGATATGCAATTTCCGGAGCTGTTGCTACATGCCCCTGATGTATGGACTGCGCTTCGTACAGCAAGTCAACGTCACGAAAGCGGGGTAGTGATGTGTGCTCGTGTATTGGCACGACTAGAACGAGTGCTAGCTCGGCTCTGGGACGAGGGGATCAGTTTTTGTGACGGGGGAGACGTGGAGTACAACTGGCAAACGCGCACAGAGCACCTGATACGTAGCATGCGCTATCTTACAAGACACTATTTACCGTCTAACGATCAACGCGAGCTGTTCAAAATCGCTCAGACACGCCGCTTTACGGATGAGATCCAGCAGATCCATCACCAGCTAGATGCTCTATTTGCCGAATTTGACAGTGAAAGTTTAATTCCCGAGATGAACTCCACATGCAGTGACGAGACGTCAAGTCGAGGTGCGGGGGACTGGGAGCTGCAGTGGGAATACGACTGTGGGGATTTGGTGGCATCATTTCACGGATTTCTTGATAGCCTAGAGCAATCCGATGGCGTTAGTATGTTGGGAACCGTAGTGACTATGGAGGTCATGACCCTCATGAAGCACGAATTGGACAACTTTCGCTACGCGTTTTCTGATGCGCAGCTAGACTTGGTGGTGCGTACTTTCGATCTATGCGCTCGGCACGTAGGAACCATGGTAACATCTGCACCTGAATGGTTTATATCCGGCTATGAGGTGCGAGACGAAAGTTGGTGGGAAGGTGTACGCGTTACTATACAAAAGGCATGCCACCTGACCTCCCAGCAGGATGAGGCGAAATTATGTGAAGTTGTTCTACGACAGGCCGATATTTGGTCGGAGCTGGTTCACCCGCACGTGGTTGAACTTTTCGGGGCGTGTCACGTTGGGCCCACACCGTTTTTCGTTTTTGAGTGTGCCCGAGGAGGCTCACTAAAAGAGTACCTTTCAAGGTACCACATCACAGCATTTTCGAAGGGCTCTATCGCTAAAGCCCCACCACGTTTGTGGCGATTACTTCAGGAGGCTGCGTTGGGACTGCAGTACCTCCATGAGCGCCAAATTGTGCACGAGGAGCTCCGTTCCGACAACATTCTCGTTGTTGTGGAAAAACGTTCGGCTATTGCCAAAAGAAAACGCCGTGGTAGGAGGGTTGAGGGGTCTCTCCGAGATGACAGGTCGATGAAGGAAGTTGCTAAGCTCAACGGACTGCAATTTGTACCCCTACATAACCCGCGATTGTTTCAAGCCTATCGGCCAATTTTGCAGGAAGACATGCCCGCTGAAAATGACGTATTATCAGGGAGGTGGCTAGCTCCAGAGCGCAGAAAAGGCGGTATGGTATCAGGGCCACCGTCGTTGGCATCAGATATTTACAGTTTTGGTATGATCATTATCGAGGCATTGATGCACGGCACAGCAGACTGTTACGATCAGCTCCAGAACGGCATTCGGGACGAGCACGAGTCGTTTTTCAAACACCCACCACATCAATTCAAAGGTGATGAGTGGGAACTGGTCAAGAAAATGTGCGCGTGGCAGCCAGACCTGCGCCCACCAATTTCTTACGTTGTACAGCAGCTCGGAGAGCTGGCAAATAGAGAACGAGCAGCATATAAACTCGGTGGCCACCATGTCGGCGAGGAGGTCAACAGGGTGGCAAGTGTAGCCGACGTTGGTGAGCTTTCTGGTGCAGCATGCGAACCAGTAACCGTCGCAGATTTCATGTTACGTGGTGAGGCGCAGCCCTCAACGATTTCGCAAGCATTGGGGTTGCTGAAGTCACAGATGCAGAAACCTGCTGTTGATGTTGTTGATGTCACCGCCTATCTGGAGGCAAGCAGCGGCAACGACTTAAACGCACAAATCTTGCTGCGACTGGAAGACATTTATGACCGCTTGTGCTATACCGAGACAAACATTAACGAAGGACGTGACAACACCAGCGACCTGCCTACTATTGTGGCAATTTTTGCAGATATTCTGACACAATTCATAGTTCACGTGAACGTTAGCGGCACTGGAAGCCGCATTACGCAGATCGCGGCAATTCGTCAACGCACTAACGATAAGTTTTCTTTTCACAAGGACCTCGATGACTTGCTGGGCAGACTTCATACGCACGAACTATTGCCGTCAGAGAACGTAGATGTACACAACTGGAAGCGTCAATGGTATACAAATCGAGCTAGGCAGACGCAGAGCTATGCGTGGACGTTGATGAAACCTGAAGCTTCTGATTTACTTCTGGACGAGCTAAAGGACGCCCACGACCGTGAAGAAATGCTGGCGTTCCTACGCTTTGAGGTCACGCGTCATCGCTCAAGCTACACACCCGCAGAGGTCGAAGCCATTGGTACAACTTGCATCGACATTTCCCGTCGACTGTCGGACACCACTACAACACCTCAAGCTACAGAACATCCGGGTGGCTTGCATTTTCACCTGTGGCGCCCGCCAAGATGGTTCATTCCGCCGTACGAAGTCGAATTCGATCCACTCGAGTCGTTAGGGCACGGTGCCTTCGCTTCGGTTCACATGGGATCGTGGATCGGTACACCCGTTGTCATAAAGAAACTCATGCCCGTGCAAAGCAAACCAGTGGCGTCGAAAAACGAAATTGCGTCGCAGCCTAGCGTTGTGTTCTACCGGGAATTGAGTATCTGGTACCGACTCAACCACCCATACGTGGTCAAACTCTATGGTGGATGCCACGTCGGCGTGCAGCCGTTCTTCGTGTGTGAACCTGCCAGCAATGGTCGCCTCGACGCGTATCTGCACCGATACGAGCCCACACGAGGAGTTGCTGGAGCTAGCATCGGTACAAGCAGCATGAGCAAATCAACATCTACGACCAGCGGAAATGCCAGTGGTTTCAGCAGCACATCGAACGTGTCGAGTACCGGATTTTCTGCTGAGAGCGCAGCCAGTTACCGGCGCTGTGAAGCCTGGCAAAAGTTGCGTCAGAGTGCTCTCGGTCTACAGTACCTCCACCAGCACAGTATTGTGCACGGCGATCTCAAGTGCGACAACATCCTCGTGGCGGATGACGGGACGGCCAAGCTTACCGACTTTGGACTCAGCACTATCCGTCGGTTCGTTGACAGTGAGCAGGAACAAAATACTAACACGTCTGTGGTGGGTGCACAGAGGTGGAAGGCGCCTGAATGTTTGGCCGGCGCGTCACCCAGCTTCGTCTCGGACGTGTACTCGTTCGGCATGTGCATACTCCAGGCTATCAGCGGTGAATTTCCATGGGGACCCCGTATGCCGGATGCAGCAGTACGCTTCCATGTACGGCGTGGTGTGCTGCCTCCTCGACCCAAAGGCTTCGAAGACGATGCGCACTGGGACCTCGTGCGTCAAATGTGCTGCTTCGACCCGCAGCAGCGCCTCAAGCTTCTGGTGGTCGTGCAACGACTCGCTCGCTTCTCGGATCTGGAAGTTCGACGACAACGCGGAGGAGTTGGCGCACACATGCGAGAACTACTGTTCGGCGGCTCCGCCACAAGCTAAGGCTTAGATATCAAGTAGACCACACCACGTTGAAGGTGGTACTATGTAGTACAGTACATGTCAATTGGAAATTTTTTTGGAATAAGGGATTAATCAAGCAATTGCAAACAACACTCAGCCGGCATATCAAACGAGCGAGCGACACCATTGCCAGGCCAAAGAGTCCGCCTCTCCGTTCGATGGAACAGCGCCTCGGTCGCCACCGTGAAAACGTGTGAGCGTTTCGCAGTGCATGCACGGTAACCGGATAACCCAGAGCCGGGCTGCCTTGGCGAGATCACATGGGCGTGTTACGGCGACAAGGCGTCAGACTTGGGGGTTCAGATCCCAACACCTTGCTGTCCTGTGTGGCTCGCAAATACTGTAGACGCCCACCCTCTCGAGAAGACAACTCAAGCCGCGTTCGACATGCCAAAGCCTGCGCCATAGCGCCGTCCTACCGCTGCAGTACTGAAAGTACTTCCTCCGTACAGTGTACACACGTACTAGTATCCTGTGAACATCGTTTCCTACGCTGCTTCCGGACCATACGCTGCTTCGAGCGCATATGGCACCACAACGGAGTCCGGAGGTGGTACTTTAGTTGGGTATGCTGCCCTCGGTCTCACTTGAGGATGACACACGAACAACGAATTGGCGCTTTTTGGTGTTTGACCAACTTGATTCTGGCACGAACCTATCGGGCTTGTTGACGCAGCGCCTGTCGTTCATGGTGCAAGCTCCTGTGAGACCGAGCGTTCACGTATTGCACCGAACTCGCATACCTAATAAGGTAGGTGTTCCACCCCAGCCCATGCAAAGTGCAGACTTGGCATGCCGCTTTGCCGTTGCCAATATTTGTCGATGGCATCGATGCAAGCGGTCGAGGCAGACGCGCTGTTTCTTGCCGACAGCTGGGCTCGCCGATCACTTTGGCCGATCACCAGCGTGCAGAAGCGAGTCGTCGCGTAGTGCGAGGCATCGACCATCCGCTGGCCCCCTACATCTGACTCTCCTACTGCTGCTGCTCCGAAAGGCACAGTGCCGCCACAACAGCATTTCCGCCGCCACAGTCCGCGGCGTGAAGTGATCGTCAACTTCAACACGGCACTGGACGGCCGGCCAGTCCGCTACGCTAGACTTGACTGCAGGGGACGACGGCGCAGCACTTTTCGATTGGCTAGAGCAGAACACCAAGCAGGTTGCCTTGAGCTGACGTTCCAAAGCTCCGCAGGGGTCCAATTCTAGGCAGGACGATGCAGGCCCATCGACGGTGGCTCAAGCTGGCGCTGGTCGCGGTGGCGCTCATGGGCGCACTCGCGGACGCGCAGGTGTACACGATGCGGAGCCTGGACGGGGATACCGAGTCGAGCTCAGATTCGGACCTCAAAATCGAGCGCACCCCGACACCGACGGCGCGGACCCCAGCGCGGACGTGGATTCCCATTACGGACGCGCCGGCGGACTCGTCGGAGACAGCAGAGACCCCGAGCCGGACGACCGCGACTCCGAGGGTTACCACGAAATCGCCTCGTACGAGTGCCCCGACGGCGACGACGAAAACCCCGAGGACGAAGCCGCCGACAACGAGTGACAGCGAGTCGGCGTCCAGATACCAGGGAACCGCGGACTCGGAAAGCGCTTCGGACTCGGGGGCGACTGAGGAGTCTTCCGTCGTGGCGTCTGGCTCGGTGGGAGAAACAGCTTCTTCTACTGAAAGCTCGGGCTCCACGACGACCTCGAAGAAGAAGAAGAAGAAGACCATATTCACCAAGTCGCCGTATCTCGAGCAGACGACGCCCGTGCCCAACGGCATTCACACGGCCGATGACGATTCCAATTCCGATGAATCGGCATCGGCACCTACCTCCGAGTCCAAGTCGGATGCGTCTGGATCGTCGGCCAAGACGACCAAGCCGAAGACCTCCAAACCGAAGACCAAGAAGAAATCATCGGACTCAGCTTCAGGATCGGCTTCAGAGTCGAGCGCAAGCTCTAAATCGTCTGGTAAGTCGACCAAGAAGGGATCGTCGTCGTCTAGCTCGACCAAACAGAGCTCATCGTCCGGAACTACGACGGGCGCTACCGACTCAACGCAAAACTCGGATCCCACGCCATCGCCTGCATCTTCGACGACTTCGTCGGGTTCCGCTTCCGCTTCTGCGGCATCCGTGATGACAGACTCGGCCTCGGCCGACAAGACGGGCATGTCGAACACTCTGCTGCTTGGACTGATGATGGGCGGTGCGGTAGCACTCGTGATTCTCGTCGCAGTGTTCGTCTACATCAAGACGAACAGCAAGGACGAGGACGATGAAGACGACATGGACCCCGTTCTTCGCACGGCTCGCCACGACGGGAGTAAGGGAACCGCGCAATCATCGACGGTGGCCGCGAACTACCACGAGAACCACAACATGTCCCCGATGCAGTACAGCGACGACGACTACTACCCGAACGACCAGCACGATGGCCAGTACGATCAGGAGCCGTACGGACACCACGGCCAAGGGGGCAGCGCCGGTAGAATCACCTACAACGACCCGAACCTTGACATGCTCACGCCGCAGAGTCAGATCGCGCTCGCGCACTCGCAGATGTCGCTGCCGCCCGTGGCTCAGTCTGGCAGCAGTCAGTACTCGCACTACACGTCGCAGTCCTCGTTCTACGGGCAGAGCGCCTACAGCGCCGACCCGTCGTCGGTCAGCCAGGTCGTGAGCAAGTACCCGGGCATGCGTCAGGGCAAAGGGGAGAACGACATCGGCGGGTCCTCGGAAGAGGAGAGCGACTTCGAGGGCGACTCGGTCCCGGATATGTCCAACCAGTGGAACACTGCCGGACGCAACCGCGCCGGCACGGCGGCCAGCGGCACGGACCAGTCCATGGCGGAGTCGGGATTCCACCCGAGCGACACCCGCTCCACGGCTGCGAGCTTCCAGCAGTCCGAGTACACGGAGTACCGCGTGTCGACCGACTACGACAAGAGCTTCGCCGCCACCAAGAGCGGCTACGACAAGAGCTTCGCCGCCACCAAGAGCGGTTACGACAAGAGCTACGCGTCGAACCGGAGCGGCTACGACAGCAGATACGCCGACGGCAAGAGCTTCCAGAGCAGCGGGTTCAGCGAGTACGAGAACGCCGCTGCGCCTCGCAACCGTGGCGACAGCGCCAATAGCGACGCGTCCTCGTTCTACCGTGGCAAGGAGTCCCGCTTCACGGACGCGTCGTACTGTTGAGCGGAGACCATCGTTGTCCAACCCGTCAACCCCAGTAGAGTACCCAGTCCAAGTGCCAATCAGTCCAAGTCCAAGTCCAGTTAGTCGAGTCCCATGGCAGACAAAACTCTCCGACGCAGGCGAGGGGGATATCGTTCGCAGTGTCTGACCACGACGGAAGAGGAAAAGCGATGGAAACGAGCCAGCGAGGTTAAAGTGGAGGGATGGAGCGTTGGAGGTGGACGACAACCCTGCAGCTCAAAGCATTTGTCCTTCGGAGTAAGTAGCGTCGGAATGAATGGAAACTAATTTATGAGTTCGCTGCAGCGGGGGGTGGTGTTGAACGCATTATTGTGCGGGTGCCGTCACTTTTGCACCATGACCCAGCTTTTATCCAATCCGAGTCCAGGGTGGCTACATTTATGTTTTCAATCTTTTTTTTGTGCCAGGGAAAGTTGCGGGAGTGCATCGATCACCCGACCTCGTTATCAATCGAAACTTTGCTTCCGATACGCTTGAATTACTTGTATTCATACTACCAACAGCCCTCGACTGCGGCACGTTTCACTACTCATATAACTGAGCTAGTGGTGTCACGGCGGTGCCAGCGCGTGACGACACTACACTGTAGTGTCGTCGTGTCTGTAGTGACTACAGACGTTTGGCCTAAAGACACGCAGAGACATTTCACGGCTCGACAAGCACACCTGCACACTGTGTCTGGCCGCAAACTGCTGTATCACCACCATGGGATGTCAAACCCCTCCGTGTTTCTGCCGCACCATACTGAAAGCAAGTACAAAAGGCAATCGTAAACCCCCGTTGAAGTCGGTCGTGCCAGCTGGCGTACCAGTGAAATGGTACCATTTTTACCATCCTTTTTCCCGAGGAGCCGGCGGCAGAGACTTCGCCAGCGCTCGCCCCCTGCAGGCCTTCGCATCTCCCTATTGCCGCGGCTCGAGTGGCGCATACGTCGCGTTCGGCCCCACTGAAACCAGCTCCCGGCGCCGAGAATCGGCCCAGCACGAGGAGAAGAGAACTCAGGACACGCAGTGCGACGGGCAGCGCACGAGAGATCTTTACTCCGAGAGAACAAGGAGAAGCACCATGGCGGACGGGCAGGACGTGCAGACGCTCAAGATGAAAGGCAAGTGGCAAAAATTGCCAATGGGGGGAGAATGGAGGGGGGGGGGGGGGCATTTCCTCTAACCTTATTGTGTCTCTTGCAGTGGTGCGGAAGCACGATAACGACACCGACCGCCGACGCTCGTCCACTCTGCGGTTGGAACCGCCTCGTACGTGGCAAAAACTTTTTCATCGGCAAATGCCAAATTGTCACTAACCCGTGCCATGACAATTTTTGCCAGCAGAGGCGGACTCGCGCAAGGCCACGTCCTTCGTGCGTGCGCGCAACTCGGGTGTGAACCGCCTCCTCCGCTCCAGCTCGAGCAGCACCGGCGGGTATTCCACGGCCATGAACGGCCACAGCAACGGCGGCAGCAGCAGAAACAGCGGCCGCAGCAGAGGCCAGAGCAAAAGCGCGCCCAGCAGCAAAGCGCAAAGCCAAAATGACAATTTCGAGACGGCGTTGACCGAACCGGTCAATGAAAATGCAGTGGAACCGCCGCCTTCGCCCAGCAAGTCGGGGGTGAAATCGGCCTCGTCGTCCACTTCCTCGCCTCCCGTGAGCGGGGGCGTGGACGGAGGAGAAGTGGACGACGAGGACGGGTCCCCGGCTTACCTGGAGCAAAAGTGGACGCACGTGGTGCTGAAAATGACGGCGTTTTCCGAGGAGGACGCGGTCACGAGTTTCCGCTTCGAACCCAATGGCGGCGGCATCGGCCGAAGTGCTGACAATGTGGCAAGCATCCCGGCGGATAAACTTCTTGGCGCAAAAGACCACGCGCGCGTGCTGTACAGTGGCGGACGGTTTTACTTGGCCAATGGGGACAACGCGAGCGACACGTTCGTTCGCCTGAGTCCGGTCGGCGTCGGAGAGGAAGACGACGCCGAAGACCGGATGCAGTGGCCGCTGGAGCCCCACGTGTCGTTCCGCGTGGGCAAGTCGGATTTCATCGTCACGGCGTTCCACGAGCCGTCGCAGTCACTGGAGGTGTCGGCGTTGAGTGGCAAACTGGCCGGCACGCAGTTCACCATTGGACGCGAAGGCGCGGGCATCGGCCGCTCGGCGGACAACCAGATCCACACCGGAGATGGCGAACTCTCGCGGAAGCACGCGGCCATTTGGTTCGATGAGCTCACGAACCAGTTTTACCTGGTGGACCTGAACTCGACGAACGGCACGTTCATGAAGCTCGTGGGGAGTTATCAGGAGCCGTACCGGCTCGAGATCGGAGACGACTTGCTGGTCGCGCAGACGTGCTTGACTGTGAACCGCTTTGATTTCGGGGCCCACGCCGACATGGGCGCGCGGAAGCACATGGAGGACGCGCACACGATCATCCAGGACTTGTGCATTGAATCGCTGAGTCGCTTGGGCTTGCACCCGCAGTCGTACTTTGCGGTCTACGACGGACACGGAGGCGAGGAGGCGTCGTCGTTTTTGGGCGACGTGCTGCACCACAACATCATCGAGACGTTCTTTATGAAGAAGGCAGAGCTCAAGCCGCTGCTTAACAAGTCGCCGGAGGAGCTGCAGTCGATGATCACGAAGCGACTCACGGATGCCTTCGAGCGGACGGACGAGGAGTTCCTGAACGAGTCGGAGCGGCCGCAGGCTGGGAGTACCGCGACGACGGTGCTTGTCGCCGGCAAGTACATGTTTGTATCGAACGTCGGCGACTCCCGGACGGTTCTGAGCCGCGGAGGTAAGGCTGAACGCCTCTCGAACGACCACAAACCCAGTCGGTCCGACGAGGCTCAGCGTATTCGCGACACTGGAGGTTTTGTGATCCACGGACGTATTATGGGAGAGCTTGCCGTGTCGCGTGCGTTTGGCGACGCACCGTTCAAGACATTTGACTTGCCTGAGCCGCCAAAGGAGGACGTGGACTCGAAGCCGCGTAGCGAATACGACTCGCAGGAGCTGCCTGTGAACCCGAACGATATTCTGAAGGGCCCGCTGGTGATCCCCACGCCCGAGTTCACAATCACTGAGGTGACGGACGACTGTGAGTTCGTTCTGTTGGCGAGTGATGGGCTGTATGACGTGCTCAAGGACCAGGAGGCCGTTGACTTTATGCGAAAGAAAATCGCCCAGGTTGGCGATGTTCAGCGTGCGGTGGAGGTGAGTTAGTGCTATACCGAGCGGGATCAAGGGAAGTTGGTTGACTTATCTTTGTTTATTCATCGTGACAGGCCATCGTGGAGTACGCGATCTTCCACCAGCGCTCGACTGATAACGTGACATGCGTTGTGGTGATGTTCAAAGAGCCCAAGGACCTCAAGTGATTAAAGCGCCGACACCACTGCGACCAGAATACCCAGCGAGAGTTACAACGGTGACGTCCGCACACTCGACACGCCGTCAACCAAAGAGACTGCGTCCTTGTGCTGCGAGGACTGGGGAGCTGTTTGTGAGTGCGGTGGACGGCATCGCGAGGTGGGACATAGATGAATAGTATAGGAAGTAGCGAGAACGTTTTGAGAAGGGGGCAAATCTAGCCGAACCATGGATGATTGATTCAACACAAAACAATAAACTGAACAGCTTGATGGATGTTAGCTCTGCCTTATAGCTGGTGTGCTAAGAGTACGTAGCTAGGGTAGCTATTCGACTTACTCGAGGCTTAGCTTGGCAGGTGAAGTGACGGTGTGGCGCAATGGAGAACCTGACGTCATTTTCACCACAGGTGAAAAGTGTTCCGAGGCCGATCGAAGAGGAGCAAGAGCTGGAGGGCAGGCAGCAGCAAAAGCTTTGATGTGGCGGCACCGACGCATGGTTTTCTGCTTGGAGCGGCTCTCAAGTGCCGAGACGTGGGTACCATCGTCAAAGTCAAAGTGGACTTTGTACGTGCGAGTGTCCACGTCGCCGCTGTATTCGCCAGCAGCTTCGACTCGGACGTTCGTGATGTGGCGCATATCGCGCTCCACCGAGCGAATGTAGCGCGTACTCAGGCAGAGGGGCTTGTTCGAGCGCACCGATAGTCGAGAGAGCTCCTTGTTCATGTAGAAAGTCTCTACTCGGCCGTTAGCGATGAGAGCGAAGCCCAAAACGTAGATGGCGACTGCCACGAGATACTTCCACCACGTGGCATAGTGATGGTGCTTATTGTCGTCGTCATCTCTCTGACTGTGCACGCTATGGACGAAGACCGAAGCCCCGAGCATGATGAGCACGCCGAAGACCCAGATCGGCCACGGGTAGCTCACAACTCGCAGCTGATTCGAACAACACTTGCGTTAGTTGCCACTAAAAAGGTCACGAGTGTTCAAAGCCACCTACCTCTCGTCCGAAGGAGCTGTTGCCGCCGAAAAGGTTGTCGAATTCGACCTCATCATCGAACGCTTGGGTCTTGGCGTTCCATCGGACACTGCTACGCCCAAGTCTCTTGGACTTCTTCTTCATTGCAACGCGCCAACGCTCCAACTGCTTGAAGGCCAGACGCTTCTCCTTGGTCATGGGCTGCTCCTCCTCTCGCCGTGCATTGCGAGGAACTTCTTCTTCCGCCTCCGTCGTGCTCATCATTTCGATGTCATTGTTGTCGTCCACGTCGTTCTCGTCGTTAACCGAAATGGACCGGAACTGCCCCACGTCTTCCTGCTCCAGCGACGTGGTCACGGTCAGACCTCGCAGCTTCGTTGGAGACGGCGACATCGCAGTCTTAAGCCAATTGCACGATCCCTTCGCGCTCGCTTTCAGGCAAAAAAAAACGAGAATGGACAAAGTTTTCCGGCCTGGTGATCTTCAAGTCAGTGGCAAGAGCCGCAATTCATGAACGCCGGCATGCAACCGCCCAGACAAGCGGTAAATTTGGACACTACGCTCAGGTCACGTAAGAGCCTATTGTTGCCCTGACACAGGACACCACCTACCTATTGTTGGAAAACAAAAATGCAGTAACTGGGAGATCTGGGCAGCTTCACCCGCAGAACTGGAAGGCGTTGGCCACCTAAGAGCTGATCAAACCTCCTGCCCCAACAACGGCAAACGAATCTCTTGACGTGGAAACTCATGTTTCCATTTAGTGTTCGTGCAGCTTGGTCACCACATGAGCAGCAAGTGCAGGATCATCGGCGGTGAGCCTTCTTCCGGTTGTTTCTCTGCTGGTGGCTTCGGTCTCATGTCGACGAGCTCCATGTCCTCGTTGAAATACTGGGACGCGCAGGATCCGTCGCAGCCGCAGTGTCCAGCCCATCGTCGCTCTGCAGAACCCTGCGCCATTGTTCGCTGCGACTTCAGTGGTGGCGCAGGTGCCGTGTCAGCTCGAATGGCTTTGCAGTCGGACAGCGCCGCTTCCATTTGTGCTTCGGCTGGAGGATGC
>LGTU01000985.1:0-13664 GCA_001314425.1 Phytophthora pluvialis | reverse complement strand
GACTATTTATGTAATATCGAAATCTTGCTGGTAGTAGTATCACAATTTAGTTATTGTTAGGGTACCAACTGTAACCGGGGTACGAGAAGCAATGTATTCCCGATATCTGGCACCAAATCTTTCGTAGTTGGCGAAACCAATGTTACCATTTTCATGCGAAGTATATACTAATAAAGGTATAGCAAGGGAAACGCAACTTCCCGATATTAGAGCGGCATCATGCCATGCAGCTCGATGCGTGCCTGTCACTGTGTATGCGTTGCTCGAAGCTGCAAGAGTGCCTGAATCCCCAGCGGCAGGAAATCTGCAATAGTTGACAGCACAGACAAATCCACATGAGACGATAGCACAACGACGATAGCCCAGCCGCGTCAGTGTTGCGAGCGCTACCTGCACAGCTGATGACGCCTTCCTCGTTCTCGACCGCCTCGGCATAAAGCGCGTTCAACTCGGTGGGCGAGAGCTGCAACTGCTCACCAACTCCATCCAGAATCTGCACCAAGTTCTCAGAAACCTTTTAGTTTTCTATTCGAGCCTCGTTAATGATTGGCACCGCTACCCCTCGTACCTGTTTGAACTGTTCGTAGACGACCATGCCTCCATCCTGCTGTTGAGCGTCGTTGAACGCAACGACCATAAACTCCTTGATAGCCTCCTCCCCCATTTTGATGTACGCCGGTGTCGAGGTACTCATGACCGCATCGTCGATTGCTTTGCTCGCACCACTTTGCTTCGCGACAAGGTCCTTGAAATACTGCGACCCAAAAGCGTAGATGGCCTCTTTTGTCTCGACCTTCCCTTGTTGCCGCAGCACCTCGCGCGTGAAGTTCCGCAGGATACCAGGGAAGTCGGCAGGAATCGGCATCGGCTTCGCGTACTTGGACGCCATGTTCGTGCAAGGCCTGAGACTGCGGAGGCGAAGAAAGTCTACTGAGCATGAAAAGTCGCGTCGTGGCATAAAATCCCAACTTCAATTCTATTTTAATATATAGGATACGATTTGCAACTTGCAAGAGGCTCAACGAGAGTTGTTGGAAACCTTCCTAGGATGCAGAGACTAGCGCTCGATTACCATTCAAACTTCCTGAGGTGATTGTCTGGTTGCAAGTACATGTACTGGTGGTTGTCATCGCGCGATGTCTGACAAGTGAAGGATTACGGGGACGGTTATGCGCAGGCGGCCTGCATCTCAGGCTCTGGCAATGCATTTCCCGCATTTCTCGCCGTTGAAACTTGACTCGTTGACACATTCGAGGCGATGTGAACGGCATCTCTGACCAGTCCATGGCAACATGATTGGCTTGAGTCGCGCGCTCTTTAGTACATCCGATACCATTAGTAAATGGCACGTGGTCACCGTGGGACGGCAGCTCAGTTCACCTGGCAATGCGCAAGAATGGTGAATAGCAATGCACCACCGGTTGATCGCTGCATGACATCGACAGGTCAGTCACGTTAGAAGCGCCTGCTATCGTATAGCAGAAGGACTTACACTGTAATTTGGCGCCAATGAGCGCTCTGCCCTACGTCGCTTCAGTTCGAGTCGACCGCAGCACCCACTTCTCAACTTCCCTGCCATCGCACAAGTCTCCAACATGGCCACTTCAACTACCGCTGCCACTCCGACCAATCCCAAGCCCACGGCTCTCACGGTCAGCTCGCCGAACAACTTCCAAGAGCTCAAGACTCCTGACGCCCTCGAAGATGGAGCACTGAGACCAGGCGGACCTCCGAATATCTACAGTCGCGAGACAATTGGCATCCTTATCCAGTACGGTGCGCTGGGTGTGATCAACGGCACCATCTACGGGTTGGTCTATCCGTTCCTCAACAATTACCTGCGTATGTCGGGCACTGCAACGGCATCGGCCAAGGTGCTCGTCCGCATCCCGTGGAGCTTCCGGATGTTCTTCGGCATGCTCTCGGACTGCTTTCCGATTTGCGGATACCGCCGTCGCCCGTACATGGTTTTCGGATGGATCTTTGCCACGATCTGCCTGTTTCTCACGGCTATCTTCCCTACCGGAGACCCGTACTACGGCGAGCCCGACCTCGCCTACGTTGCCGCCCCCAGCCTCACGGACGGCCAACTTGCACTCATCAACGAAGACGCGCCCGAGGCTGGAACCAAGTTCATTCTGCTCATGATCTTCGCCAACCTTGGAATGACCATGGCAATCGCTGCTTCAGATGGTGTGGTCATCGAGTTCGCGCAACGGGAGCCGGCTGAAATTCGCGGCTCGGCGCTGACCATGATGCAGGTCTTCAAGCAAGTCATGTCGATCCTGTCGTCCGCCATGGTCGGCTTCGGACTCAACGGCGAGGACTTCGGTGGATCTTTCTCGGGTTCCATGGGTGTCAACGCCATTTCTGCGGTATGTGTGGGGGGCAGCGCTTATTGCCACAGTGTCGTCGTGGTTCTTCGTGACTGAGACCAAGGAATCAGTCAAGTGTTTCCGTGACTGCTGTTCGACTTGCTGCAACACCGCGTGGTGTACCAGCTCATCGCCTTCCGGTTCTTCTACTTCGTGTTTTCACTGATGAGTGTGACGGCTGTCAGCCCCATCGAAAGTCTCTGGGCCAAGGTGGAGCCAGTGAACGATGCCATCTCCAACATCCTCGCTGCGCTCATTTCTGCAGTCGCCCTCTATGTGATCAAGCGATACGGCCTCACTTGGAATTGGCGCACCATCATCGTCATTACGCAGCTATCGGTCGTCTTCGTCGACTGCTTCCCCACCTTCTTCACGATTTGGGACGTCTACCGCAGCCAGTGGATGTGGCTCGGCCCGCCTCTGCTTGAAGAAGTGCCGAGCACGATTTCCAAGATTGTGTCGCAGTACGCCACGATCGAGATTGTCGAAGGTGGAAATGAAGCCGCCGTATTCGGCCTTATCACCACGTGCCAGACCATCGCCTCTCGGTTCGCCACGGTCATCTACAAGAACATCGACGCCCACTTTGACACGAGCAAGACGTACCTGCAGGTCGACGATACGTACGTGCGCAACCAAGTGACCTACTGCTACCTCATTGCATACGCCTTCCAGATCTGCTCCGTCGCCTGGGTGTTCCTCTTGCCGCGTCAGAAGGCAGAAACGATGGAGCTCAAGCGCACGGGGGGCAAGAGTAAGTGGGTCGGCATCATCACCATCGTCGTCTTTACCTTCTGCTTCGTCTGGTCCATCATGACGAACCTCATGACCATTTTCCCGTCAACCTCGTGCTTGAAAATCGCCGGCGGCACTGGCTGTTAGTTTGGCGTCATTTTTCATGGTACTTACCACGCCGACGATGGGCAGTAGGACGAACGGGTCGAGTAAAGTTTTAGCTCTATATAATTTGCACAATGGCAATAGAGTTCTAATAACCGGGCATCGGTTGCTCCGCCATCGCTGTGGTTAAATAAAATCCTCTTCTTCCTCGTCGTCATCGAAGTCCTTCGGCTTCACGCTGCCGCGACTGCCTCCCGTGGGTGAAGCAGATTTAGACCGATAGATAGCTGCTGCAACTGCCGAGTCGTTGTCAGACATCTTCTTTGGGGAGGCAGGAGCCACTGCCCCAGGGGCGACTTTCGCCCGTACACCTCCCTTGTCAAGAGTAAGGTTGGGACTCGGTGGCAAGTTGAGCTCAACTTCTTCATCGGAGTCTTCGACTGTCCAAGCTGACGTAGGAGTGAGAGCCTACCATGAAACAAAATAATGTATTAGTGGTTGCAGAACGGGATACCCCAACAGCAATGATCAAGGCACAATAAAAGCTATTGCAGCCACTCACCAGTTCAACGTAGCGTCCAGTTTCACCACCCGAGTGTCTTGTCTTCAGGAGCACGATGATTCCCAATATGGTGACGCACCCGCCAATAGTGAACATGAGCATCTGTGTCCGGGTCATGTTCACGTACTCTTCAAAGTACATGATACCACCCAGCACACTCATGAGGATCCAAAAGCTCTGGTAAACTGGGATAACTACGAGTGCGTCGAAGCGTGCTAGTCCACCATTGAGGAAGTGGACCTGGAATCCTAGACAAGCACCCAGACCAGCGATGATCACGTACGGGGTGAGCTGTGTGAACATGTAGAAACCAGAGTCGCCCCAGATTGCACTCTTCAGTAGCTCCACTGTCGACTTGGCAAGCAGCACCGACTGTCCTCCAAATGTTCCTGCAATTCCACCGTAGCAAATGATGTGGAACAGCCCCTCCTCGTAGTTGTGCGCACGCTCAATGTAGCGGCAGAAAGTGAAGAGTCCTCCCAGAAAGCACACAATCAGCGTGATGTACGCGTACATTGCGGGTTGCTGATACAGGTGAATGAGGTCCTCAAGCTCGTACGATGGAGTGCTGTGTCCCGCAAAGATAACCGTCAACGTCACGCCGGAGAAGATGATCGCGGTAGCTAGCAGGTTCTGCTTTGTCACTTTTTCCTTGTGGAAGATCGGTGCGATGAGCATGTTCCACACCAGTGACAGCGCTGCCAGTGGTGCCAGCAGCGTCTGCGGCGCCATGCCGAACGCCACAAAGTCCAGCAGTGACCCGAGACACACGAGTCCGAAGCCGAGCATCCAGAGCGGCTGCTTGAGCGTGGTCTTCTTCACCTCGGCCGTGTCGTTGCGGGACATGGACAGCTTCTGCAGATTGATGCCCACCGAGTTGAGCACGGAGAAGACGAGCGAGATGAGGAAGCCCGCCACCCACATGCCCACGGCGGGGCCCGTGTAGCCGACCTTGAAGCACTTGTTGCCCTTGTTCTCCACCTCCGTCTCGTCGAAGGTCGCGCACATGTTGCTGAGACCCGGGCACTGCGTATGCACCATGGACTGGCACGAAGCCACGCAAACTTTGGAGAAGTCTCGGCCCACTTCACACACGGGGAAGTGCACGGCGCACTCCATGCGCCACAGGAAGGCGCCGCACGCGCTGCTGGCGTTGGCGAGGTCCAACGACTCGATGGTGTCCGCGAGCTTCTCCTGGCTGAAGGCCTGGTACTGCGGCAGTGCGGCGAGAGGGGACTCGCTCGCGTTGGGGTTGCTCCAGGCCTGGAAGGCCAGCAGCGCGGCTTCGTCCAGCTCTTCGTAAGAGGAGTCGCCTCCGCAGACCGCGAACGACACGTAGGAGCAGAACTCGAGGCCCGACGGCGTGCCACACGTACTGGAGCACTCGTCGGCGGAGGCGGAGGCCAGCAGAAGCGCCGCGCAAGCCAGCGGCAGCCCACGTACCATCGTGGTCAGCAACGGACGAGCAGCTCTTGGGAAGTGAGCCATGGCCTCGTACTTGCCGTTCTACAAACTATATATAGCTTTGGTGGAACGTGTGCTATTTATAGAGATGCGATAAGCAGGGACTGATAGTACTGCCATTTTGGCGGAGCACGCATACGCCTGCTACTCTCACGTGGAGTTTGAATACTGCGACTATAGTCGTGACTACGGTGAAGCGAATACAAAATAGTAGATATGTTTGCAGTGCTATATTCACGATTGACTACTATTTACTCATGAATTATGTGACATAATTTATGTCACGGTTCTGCCGTAAGCAGTAATTGCTTCTCGGCTCTGGTGTCATCTGTCCTAGTTCGCAGAGAGTTCATCACAACCGAATCCGTTGAGAAAACTTGCTCTTGATAAGCGGAGGGCGATATTTTTCCTAGCCACACCCTCGCCAGCATTGCAACAGAAGGGAAGTTGTGCTCGTCAACTTCCCGGAACCACTGCAGAAACTACAGGTATGTAACAGTGTTAGCATCGCGTCTAAACATTTATGAATAGTTTGGCCGATAGCGTACCGCTTTGAGAGTTCTCCATCGTAAAACTAGTTGCTGCAGATATGATGTACAGGATGGCTACAAAAAAAAGCAGGGTGAGTCTTCCCTCGATTTGAGAGCGAGCATCCTTGAACTACACACGGCAAACAAACGGTAGGGGGTTGGCTGTCGCTCTAGGGAGCGCACTGCATGACTCCACGACAATCGGATGCCGTCGCTCTCATCCACGTGCACTCGAAGTAGTACTTTCACTTGGTAAGTAGTATTCATATAGTTCCATGAGGAGCAGCAAATCAAGGATATGACTGTTATGACTACTACAGTAAATTTCCCCAAAATAATTCGACTCCGGTGAAAATAGTAATATCATCAGGACTATCGACTACTTTCTCGAGCAGTACTACTCATCCCTGCCGATAAGATGTTGAAGAGGAGCGAACTCTCAAATCTTATACGCGTACGTTAGAGAAAGAGCCATGGGGAACACCAGGAGCAGCGCCGCCGCAGGCCGCGCGGGCGAGTGGAAGGGCCCGTTCAGCGACGAGGTGAGCTGCGATAGGCGTCCACAGACGGCGGACGCAGGTAGCTGACGCTCCGGGTGCGTGCAGGAGTATGAGTGTCTGAAGAATAAATTCAAGGAGACCTTCGCGACGGCGCCGTCCCAAGCTGCGGCGACGGCCAATCTGCAGACGTGGCTGGAGCTGCCACTGCCTACTGCGTCGCCAGATCAGTTGACAGCGCCGTGCCAGCGTCTTGGCACCGCCTTCTTCCAGTTGTGTCTGCAGACGAAGGAGGACGGAGAAGCTGGAGGGAAGCTGCAGATGGAAAACTTTGCTCATGGAGGTGAGGGGGTGCAAACTGCATGTGCAAAGGGGTGACTCTCATAATTTATATGTACTGACCGTTGCTGTTCCTCTGGCAGTGGCGCAATGCGCTCGAGCGTCGTCGCAGTCGATCTGTCGATCGCTGTTCCGTCTGTTTGCAGCAAATGCCCAAGCCACTGCCATGACGGAGCAAGAGCTGAGTCAGCTGCTGTTCGCCTGCTTGGCCATGACTGAGGGCGAAGAAGTTGAAGATGCGGATCGGATGGCGCATGTGGCCAAGGCTCTCGCTCGCTCTGCGATGCCGCCATCTGCGGGGTCGACTCAGGCGTCGAGCGACGACTTCGTCCGGTGGATTGGAGCGCAATTTCCTCTTCTCTACACGATTTTCATGTCGTGGATGGCGCGCAAGAGCTTCGAGTCGCTGACCAAGCCGTCGTATGAAGCGCCCCGGGTGTCGCACAAGAGCGGCATTTTATCCAGGTAATGTGACCGAGCATATTGTTGAGGCAGCCCTTCAACCTGAAGTTGTGGTTAACCACAGATAATTTCGCTACGCAGATCGCATTTTGTGGTTTTGTCCACCGTGACCACGTCACTCCAGACATCGCTTAGTCGACTGTACACGAGTGCACAGGATGGACTGAGCTACAACCGCCTGAGTTTCCACATTCTAGGCTACTCTGGTCCGACCCTCACTGTCATCCGAGACACCGAAGGAGGTAAGCTGTGGCTTTGGTATCTTTGTCTTGTGGCTTTCGATGCTTATCACGCCGGGTTCTAGCCGTGTTTGGTATGTTCTGTGATACTGAGTGGAAGGAGTCAAGCCGCTACTATGGAGGCAACGGATGCTTCCTTTTCCGAATGGCGCCGGAGATTAGCATTTATCGAGTCTCTGCAAGCGGCGCCAACGAAAACTACATGTACCTCAACTCGAAGGGCTTCGCGCTGCCGCGTGGGCTTGGCATGGGAGGGTCAACGGACAAATTCCGGTTGTTTCTCAGCGAAGATCTGGATGAGCACAGCTACACGACCCCGAAATGCTTGTCTTTTGAGCCTGGCCGTTTGTCGTCAAGTGAGCAATTTGTGATTGACACCATGGAGGTGTGGGGCTGTGGTGGAGAGGAAAGCGAGAGTAGACAGAAGGCCCACCGCCAGGAGACGGCCGACCTGATCAACCGTGCACGGAAGGTCGACAAGGCCCAGTTCGTTGGAAATGACTTTGACAAGGAAATGTTCTTGGGGAAGACGTTTGGGCACGGGACGGACAAGGCTCGCGTCGCCGACGACGAGCAGTAAGGGTAGGATGTACAGCAAATCTCATGCAGCTATATCATCACATGGAAGCGTTTCCCACTAGCGTTCCGTTTCAACTTCAAACTTGCGTGACTAACTTGAATTATCAAACACTCGGAATCGCTACTCGGCCATATCGGCGTCCTCGTCTTCATTTCCTTCTTCGTCGCCTTCGATATCCTCTTCATCGTCCTCTTCATCTTCTTCATCATCATCGTCATCCTCTTCGTCCTCATCATTCTCGTCATCGCCATTTACGTTTTGATCGTAATGGCAACGACGTGGGCCATCCAAGACGTTACAATTGTCTTCGTCGTGAAAGGCACCACGGAAGGTACTACAAACTCGTAGTTTACCTTGCTTGGTGCCATACAGGAAGCCGCCACCGCAAATTGGACTGAACAACGCGATATTTACATCGTCCATTGCGCTCTCCACATGCGACAGCAGCGCCATATCGTCCCATCGATAAATACGTGTTACACGATGAACTGGGAACTCCGTCTCACTAGCAATATGAAAGAAAACATACAATTAGTCACAGAGATTGAGCCATAGGAACAATTCACTCGGAAACTTACCGTTGTATGCGGTCTCGTACACCGTAACCAAGCAATACATAAGCTGATGTTGGCGAGATTTTCACCGAAGTAACGCCACCTGCCGCAGTCTCAGCTAAGTGGCAAGTCTGGATGACACGACCCAGCTGCTCAGGATCCAGGGATATTAAAGCTAGCCACGTTGACTGGTTCTCAGAAGATAATCGCCCCCGACGGTTGCGCTGGTTCCTAGTGAACCGTGTTCGACTAAGCGCGATGTTTGGTCGAATCTGCGAATATCTCTGCTGGGGGGCGGCCGCGGGAGCCGCGGTACTCCTTGCTGGCTCCATTGCTGCAGTGTACCGCTGAATGCTATGCGGTGGGTGCAGCCGAGGTCTCACGCGTCGTATTTGCTGATTCATGTACTGATCCATCGTAAGAGATAAGTCTGCGGCTGCTGATTGCAGAGCTGCTAGCATGTTCGGGGCACCCGAGTGCATGCCAGAAATGGGCACAAGCCGTGGTGGTGGCGGGTGAATGGGGAGAGATAACGGCATCGTTGCTGGCAGAGCTTGCGGGGCAACAGTATTGCCTCTCGTTGTTCGAGCTGCCGCGCCAGATGAAGAACTGCTTTCATTCGACGCTGTAGCTTGCGGGTTCGATACGGATACGTCATTAACATCGTCGCTAGGACTCGTAGCACCACCGCCAGCCGTCTCCTGTGTTGCTGGTACCGAGGAAAGGATTGACTCCAAATCTGTGGTAGCTTCGTTTTCTGCTTCCATTTCCACCTCTTTCTCAGCTTGACGCAGAGAAAAATCAGCACATATCGCCAAGTATCGCCCGCAGCGCGATATATCGAAGCCGCCGTCGTTGTAGATGAGAGCGTGTGAAAGAATTACGCGGCTGTTGTTCATGGCCTTCTTCGTTAGTAGTGGCTCCGGAGATAGTGCCCATGACGGATCGAAGTCCCACATTGTCAATGTGACAGTAAGATCTGAGGGTGGAGCTTGACCTTGTGGTCTCTACTCAAAAAGATAGACAACAAAGCACACAATGTTATCGACCCATTTTCACAGTAAGAGTACGGTTGTAGACAACAATTTACCACATAACGCTCATTAGCTTCTCCGACCATGATCTTAGACGGATCCGGCAAGAACGTGACAGAACGTAAGGTTTGGTAGCTGAACATTGCAATACGAGGGCATGTGTGCTGTAAGATCAAAGCAGCAGTGTCAATTTTCTGTGTGTAAAGCACTGTACCCTCTGGAAAAAGTAAGGTTGCATACCTGGTAGTCCCACGTGTACACACACGTCCCACTCGCAATCGCCAAAATGTCTCCCGACGGGTGGAAGGAAATCGATATGATAGCGTGGCGAAGCGTTGAAACGTAGAGGCAGCGACCAGTCTCAATATCCCAAAAACTGCAAGCGATAACCCAGACAACACCGAGTTTAGCTATCCGTTGTAGGGGACTAGTAGTCGCCATCGCATTTCCGACGTACCGAACTTGGAATCCTAGGCAACCGGAGGCCACGTAGCGTGGATCCGTTGGGTGGAACTTGACACTCCAAGGAGTTCGCGGGTGTCCCACCAACGTCTGCACGAACAACATAGTCCATCAGCATTCCATACCGCAAGCTCAGCTTTTTTTTCCAGTGAACACGTTCAGCATTCAGCCTACCTGAATAACTTGGCCAGTTTCGATGCAAATGATCTTGACTGTGTGGTCTCCATGCGTTGAAGCAAACGTTTTGCTGCATCAAGTAAATAAAAGAATTAGCCCGCATTGCACCAACTATCACCCCCTGTCTCCTACAGTGCACACACCCGTTCGGACTGATGGCAATGGAGATCGTGGACTTGGTGGTTTGCGGCAGCTCGAAGTAGCGACTCTGGTGCTGTTTGCAGCGTCCCCAGCAACACAAAGTAACACAAAAAAACCATCATTAGTTGTCTTCCCCTCTCTCTCGTCTCTCGCTGCACTGCAGTTGTCCGCACCTTGGAGGCACTTTCACTCTCGGCCCAGAAGTTTTCTTCCCTGTCCTCTCCGATGGCTTTCACAGTCTTCTGGCGCCTGGAGCCACCGAACTCGCGACGGAGCAGCACGCTGGCGATGTTCTGCTGGCTCTTGGCGTGGCGAAAGGAGTTCGGCACGCCCGGCGGGTTCAGTTCCGCGGCGGCGCGCTGCCAGACCTTGGAGTCCATGACGGGGGGGGGGGGGGGGGCGGGGGGGGGGGGGGGGGGCGCGGGAGGTGCGCTACGCGAGGGGGAACGAGCCGCGGTGAAGGGGGAGGGGGTCGGTGGCCTCGGCTGGCGGCAAAAAGCGGCGGGTTCCCGTCGTTCTCTCGCGGGTCGCAGAGCGCCGACAGGAAGCAGAGACGAAGGCGGATGTACCTCGGGGGCAGAGGGCAGCGGTACGCGGGTTCCTTGGCTGTTGGGGGCGGGTGCTTGGTCGACCGTCTCGCTCGATCACTTTTCACTTTTTGTGTGTGAAACCGGAGGATTGACTGCTACCACCAGACGCGCTCCAGCTGGTGGCGCGAACTGGGTAGTTGATGTCGCGCGAACGACGGGTTACATTCGCGCTACCGTCACGTTGAAGTTGGAGCTGCAGCACAAACGGTGCTGGCGCCCCCGGCAGCGAACGTCAGACGCTGCCGGCAGCCGGCGCTGGGAGTTGGTAGAGACAAACGGGCGGTAACGGAGACGAGTTTGAAAGCAGGTTTTTATATCGGCTGGCTTCCAGCAGGATGCCGGCGTTTGATCGCTGCTCATGGGTGGCAAACATATGCAGAGTTTATTGCAGCGACTGCACCGAATATGCCCTTTTGCGGACAACCACGCACTGCGGCGACGCCAGCCCTGAGCAAACGACAAGAGGGGGACAACGCCAGGTTCCTACTACGTCGCTATGACTCGCCAGAAGCTTGCCTCGCTGAGCGCCGCTACCATTCGCAACGCAGCATTGGACTCTCTGCAGCGAGCTCCATCGCCTGGGACGCTATTTTCCGGCGGAAAGCGTGTGTCGGCGTGTTGAAGGCAAACCGCAAATGCTACACGTTTTTACAACTGCAACTTTACCGGTTGGCCAAATCTCGGGGACGAACAAGTTTCTAAGCAGATACCAAGCTACGGTGACCAAGTCCGACAAGATGACGCCGCTGCAGGAGCCCAAGTTCGACAAGGTAGGCCACCGCACCCTCTCCCTGGCTCGTTGTTGCCACCGCAGCCGAACGGCCGTGTCGAACGCAGGCGCAGAAGCAGACCATCCTGCACATCAAGGCCAGCTCACGCGTAACTCCGTGACAGCCACCCTGGTTGCTAAAATGATCGACCACCTGACGCACCACTACCACCGCCACATTTGCAGCGACGGCGAACCCGCGGCCGAAATGGAGAGGCCAGAGGACGTGCTCAATATCGAGGAGTGCGACGTGTGGGGCAGCACGATGCCCAAGCTCGACCTCGAGATCATGACGCGCGCGGAAGGCGCGCCACGGCAACGAGAACGAGGTTGACTGCGAGGTCTTCCAGTCCATCAAGGAATTGGCAGAGCAGATGCTGCGCACCGACTTCCTCGTCGTCACGAGCCCCATGTGGAATGTCAGCGTGCCCAACACGCTCAAGCAGTACATCGGCTGCGTGGTGCAAGCCGGGATCACGTTCCACGACAAGGACGAGGAGGGACCCTCGCGTCCGTACTTCAAAATACGGCCGCTCATCGTGATCTCGTCGTCGGGCCGGAAGGCGCCCCCAGCGCACGAGGGCTACGTGTTCCCGTCCCTGTCGCCATGTGCGGCTTTGACGACGCGCACCGTGTGGCCATCGAGGGTCTCGCGATGTACGACAAGGAAGAGTGTTTCCAGAACGCCGTCAACGTACTGGATTCTGTCATCCGGAGGGCTGAATTAATAGTACTGTTTACAGTAAATGTTAAGTTCGTCTGCGAACTTACTGTCCCGTTCCAGCAAGTGCTCTTGACGGCGACTGCGGTGCTGCAATCGCCCTTGTTCATATTGTTGACCGTATGGTTGGTCTTCTGCATATAACTTAGTTTTTGAATATCGTCCAGCCGCCGAGTACATATAAAGAACGCGAGGTACAGGTAGATGGTCACCAAACGGGGTTTCCGTGTACTTTGTGAAGCGCGGAGTCGTGGACGTTGACGAAGACGTGCAAGTAGCCTGACGTCCGAATCCATGGAGCCGCCACGCAGCGTGAGGCTATAGCAGTTGGCACCCACAGGGAACGTGGCGTTGTTGTTGCGCACATTGACTGCTTAAGATGGTGCTGTCTTGCGACGGGGGCAGCAGCCAGAGACGAGTTTGTGTTGGCATACTGCAGCTCCTCCATCAGCACTTTCGATTCCGGGTTGGCTACGGCTGGCACTGGCAGATAGTGCTAGGGTCGTCGTTGTAGAATTTGGGGTCTGCGAATGGTACATGGCGTACGAGTATTTGACTTGACGCGGCTTGTTCCTAGTACGATCCGCCCGATGGTCGTAGTCTGGATCGGACAAGCGGTAAAGTACATTTGGTTAGCGCTGGAAGCGCGTACCTGCGAGGGTGTAAGCGTGGTCAACGCTAGCATTGGCAGGAAAATCGAGCCCCAACGTGGCATCTTGGAGGTGATCGGGTGACTGCAACAACAAAAGCTCTACATATAGTTATACTGGGAATACCAGAATGGTAATGGACAGCCTTCACTGGATTAATTCCGTGACTGCGAAACGAATAACTGCGTCGAACCGTCAATAGCTTGTTATTTACGATCAGTCTGCGTGGGTTGAAATAATTCCAACAACTTAATTCGCGGACACAAGCAAGCAGGAAGGTGACACTCTCACAGCAAAAGCATTGCCCCATCAAAGTGTCTCCGTCACACCACAGGTATTCCCAGCCAAGTCGCAGACGACCGACTCCAAGATCACCATGCGTACTTAGCAAGCGTACTGCCTTTTAATTCATGCGAACTTAGTGCAATCGTACTGTAAATGAGACGCCCAAGACGAATAAATTTATGGTATGCAAGAATCCAGTACACTCGTACTGGATTATGGAAATTCCTCGGCAAACTGCATCACCGACAAGGTGACGCAGAACCACAAGCTGCGATTGGACATGAACTGCGTATGAGTTGGATGGGCGAAGCGTGCTGGTGGAATGTGTATCGCCGACAAGCATCCAGTACTGGTTTCACAGTACACGTATAATAATAATATCATGTATATTAT
>LGTU01000984.1:0-13692 GCA_001314425.1 Phytophthora pluvialis | reverse complement strand
CTTATTGTACATCAAATAACTTTGGTATCCACAATGCATACCCATAATTTACGGATACTGCACTAATTTAGCCTGCAGCCTACTGTACAAGTCCTGAAGACCCGATAAGACGCAGGAAAAGATTCGCGATCAAAACGAGTGAACTCGGTACAGCACCAGTTCATTCATTACGTCGATCGCCCTGCACGATCCGTAGCAAGTCTCTATCTAATAGGTCGAGCCGATGTCTCCCACGCGAATGTTCATGAACTTGACCGTGGCGTCCGGGTGCTGCGCCTCCACCTCAGCTGGGCGACCACCCGACGTCGGGCACGAGCCGCGCTTCACTCCAGGCTTCGAGGCGTCCGCTTCGGCGGGGTAGCTGCTGTCGAGCCAGAGGCAGTAAGCGGCGTGGTCCGACCAGAGACTCATGGCGAGCGTCATGCCGCTCGCCATTTGCTTGCCCATGCGCGCCAGTCCACCCTTGGCGGTGTGGTCGTTCTGATCCCCGAAGACCTTCTTGGACGTCTCGCACATCGAGTCGGTGATGGAGTTGTCCCCATTCAAGCCAGGCCAGACGCTCTTGGGCATGGACACCACACGGTCGTCCTGCTTGAATAAGCGTCGGATCTCCACAAGGTCTCCTGACGCAGTGTTGTCGCTGGTCACGAACTGCGTGATGAGCGAGAACTTGCGGGTGGTGTCGATGGTGAACTCCGAGCCGGCGCCGTAGAAGGTCTGGTTGCCCATGCGGAACGGATTGAAGTCGCAGCCGTCCTTGTCACACACGCCCTTGTAGCGGTTGCCATCTCCAGTGCCGCACTCCTCCGGGCTCGAGCAGCGCGTCAGCCCCTCCGACGTGCAGGGGTGCGAAGTGAACGCGTTGCTCATGCTGTTGGCCTCCCAGATGTCGAGCTCAGCGCAGCAGGCCCCGTACTTGCCACCACCGGAATTCTGGCTGGTGGCGCCCCACTCCAGCGTGTTGGCCTCGCCGTTGATGAACTTGATGTCGTGCGGGCACTGGGCATCGCAGTAGCCCGTGCCGTAGTTGGCTCCGGCCTTGTTGCTCGGGAAGCGACCGCTGCCTCCGTCGGCCTCCATCTCCACGAAGTAGAGCGCGCCGTTGAGTCCACATGGAAGCTTCGAGACGTCGACGTCAAGGGTGAACTCCTGGTTCAGCAGCTTGAACTGCTTGTACTTGGAGCCCGCGGCATCGAGGAGATACACGCGAGAGCCCACGTTGGTACCGTACTGGGTCTGCGTCACCAGCTTGAGCTGCAGCTCATCGGCGGACGTGGTGATGCCGTACGTGCCTTGGTAGTCGGCACCTTCGAGGGCGCAGTTCTTGGCGCAAGACTCCGGGGTCGAGCACAGCGTGGCGTCCCACTGGTTGCCGTTGTAGCAGTTCTTGTAGTCGCCAACTTGGTGCAGCCAGCGCCAGTTGGCATCCAGCACGACAGACGTGGTCTCAGTCACACAGCCACCCGACTTGGAGCATTGCTTGGACGCGAGGGAAGGGTGCACTTCCTTGGTGCTGGTCCCAACCTGCTGAGCCGGAACAAGGGACGATGACAGCGCCGAAGCTGCGGCGACAAGTACGAGCGCGGACGTCGAGGGTTTCATCGCTGGAACTGCGTTCGTTGGGTCTTGGGTTTGATGGCGCTCGTGTTGAAGCTTGCAAGTTGGAAAGTGAGCGTGACAGAAGACTTGGCGACAAGTGTCTGAAGAAGTGATCGACGATCGCAACGCGGGCAAACTCAGATCGGGCTGACGTAGGCCAGCATCTCGGCGCACGCTAAGTTCGTAGAGGGCTGGCGTGCTTCTCGATCGCAATGTCCTGGTGAGCTTTGCCGCTTCCCATGGCTAGAGGAACAACGTCGTTCTGGACCACTTGTCAGACACGTTGGAGAGTGTCGAAAGGCCCGCATCCACACTACGCATTTTGGGTGGCGCTCAGTCGATGCAGGTGGCACCTCTACGGCGAAGCCGACGTCGGAAAGGCTTGCAATGAAGATCGGCCAGGTAGTGCGACTAAGATGTCTGAGAACTATTATCTGAGAACTATTATCTCGAAGTATCTGCCTTCGTTGACCCCACTTGACCCCGAGCAGGTTTCGATTGCTGATGCAAACGACCACGGATCACCAGCAAATGCCGGTCCCGCGCATACGGTGGTTCTCAGATCCTCAACATCAATATGCTGCACGATGCGCTCGCTTGTCCAACGACTAGCTGCTGCTGCTGCTGCGGCTGCTGCTGCAAACAGTCGACAAAGTCGGCCATGAACCGAGTCAAGGCACTCTTGCTCGCAAATACTTTTCACACTTCACGATGACGTGGTCCACATAAAATAATTTTGTCTGCAGTATACTGAGTCCAAGCTAAAATCGAGTGGCGGCTGACTGGCTTGACGCGCGGCAGTCCGAAAACTGGGCTCATTCTCCATTCTCTGCCGTTCTTGCGTAGCGCTTTTCTACAGTGCGTTTGTACTCCTGTCAGCAGTGCACGACGCTGCTGCACCTCACAGAAGTTCACTTGGTCCTCCATCTAAGCTGTTCTTTTTTTGGTGCGAAAGCCAACTCGGGTTCGCCTGCTTTCACGCCGCGCCCCACTCCTCCGTGGCCGGTGTGCAACAATTGCGAGCTCACATCTCACACCCCAATACTGCAATTTATATTTACTACAGTAGAAGTAGTCACTGGTACTACCTTGCGCCTCACAAAAGACGACTTGGTTTCCCGTCAGAGTTCACCCTTTTCCGGTGCAGTTCCGCCTGCTTTCATATCGAACCCATGCCGTAGTCGATGCGGAGTCGAAATGCCAAAGTGCATACCGGTATACAGTACTCAACGAATACGTGGCAATAGGATAGCGTGGATCAAGTGACTGCAAAAGACACCCGTAGCATTTGCTCTAACGTTGCAATGGAACACGTGTCATAAGTACTACGTAAAAAAGTATCTTCAGAAATCAAACGAGTGCACACACTATGCGTGCCCTCTTCATTGCTGCACCCACTCGGAGCGGCCTTACTTATTGCGGGGTCGCTGCCTCCCTGTCAACTACCACCGTAGGGTGCTGGAGATGCTTAATTGATCCCTGTTTGTCTGGCTCCGGCGGATCCGTCTAATTAGCAGCCACGGCGTCAGCGCGCGTCTGCTCGAGCGGCGTGGCCTTGAGCTGCACGAACAGCTGTCGCATTCGAGAGACGTCCTCCTCGTCCTCGGCCGTCTTCTTGGCGGGCACGGCGACGGGCGTGGGCTCCTGCTGCTTGGAGTCCTTCTTGAGCGCCTCGAGCTTCTTCTTGCGGTTCGTCTCCAAGTCCACGAGCGTCACCACGCGCTCCCACGGGTTCTCGTTCTGCAGGTCGGCCACCATCTTCTCCAGCGTGGCCTGCTCGAACACGCGGTTGGCCTGCACCTTGGACTCCTTGATGCGCTGGCGCTCGGCCAAGAACTGGGCCATGTCATCCTCGGCCTTGCCCTTGCACTCAACCGCCACCTTCTCCTGCTCCTGCGCCTTCAGCGCGATCTTCTCTTCGTACTCGCGCATAAACTTGCTGCCAACCGCAGCAAACAAAACACCGTCAGTGCCTGGAATTTCTTAGCTTAGGCTTCCCTCCCCGTTACCAACGTACCTGAGCTCATTATCCTCCTCAACGACGGGGATCTGGGCGGGGATCTCCATGGGGATCTCGGCCTGGAAGTCGGCAACGGGCGCCTCGTCTACAGGGGCGGGGGCGAACTCCATGGGCTGGTAGCTCTCCTCCGTGTCCTGCTCGAAGCTCTGCTCCGTGTGGTCCTCGAGCGACCCGTCCGTCGTGGCCTCCGTGGGCTCCACCTCGTAGAAGCTGCAGCCAGCGTGTAACAGATAATGCTACACTTAGCGGATCTACTGGATTGTATTCTGACTCAGTCATTCCCCCACTCACTCTCCGGTGTTGTCGGCGGGCGGCGCAAAGTCCGAGATCTCCTGGGGCACGTCGCCGTCGACGGGGTTTTCGTCTCCGAACGGGTCCGACATGGTCTGTGTCTGCTGCTGTAGAGCCGAGGAAGCGCTGCTGCGATGCGGGAGTGCGGCCGTTCGGTCGCGTGCTGGGATTTGGCTCCCCCCTTTTCAGCTCCGAAACGACGAAAAACGAGCGCATACAAACGGCAAGTGTAACAATGTGTGCGCCACACCACGCTCCTGCGAGGTTTTATCTGCGCTTCAAACTGAGGTTTGTCACCTAAGATCTACGACGTGGGCCACATCGCATGGTGTGGTGCTCACCATGTTGTGTGGCCCACATTCAGTCGAATCGACTGGTGGCCAGCGTTTTGCGCCCGCCAGCTCCGAGACCCCCAAGCGAGTCGAAAGCGCCGCCATAGTAGGAAAACCAAGCCAATCCGACGTCAACATGGTCAAGCAGAAAAACCACACCGCCCGTAACAACACGGTGAAGGCTCACCGCAACGGTATCAAGAAGCCGAAGAACCACCGCTTCCACTCCACGCGCGGCGTACGTCCCTTACCACACCAGCCCACGCAGACAGACACCAATGGCACTGACGCTTCCTCCTCTTTGTACAGCTGGACCCCAAGTTCCTGCGCAACCAGCACTGGGCCAAGAAGTTCGACAAGAAGCACCGCAACCGCAAGAACAAGGACAAGGTTCGTGTCTTGATGCTGGAGACCTCGATCGGGTCTGAGGGTTGCTCACCGCTTGTTGTTGACGCTGATACAGGAGGAATAAGTTACGCGCCATGGACACTAGTCGACAGAGAGTTGCTCCTTCCTGCGGGCTGCTCTCCAGTGATTGCCAGTGCTCGGTGTAGGCCGAGGGTGGAAGAAAATGGAGCGCTTATCCTTCTTTTCCGTCTTCTGTTGGCCGAACCAGAGCTCAGGTGGAGGAGTGGCGAGTTAGGGTCGGTCGTGGTTGATTGGGGCGCGGTGCGAACGGGCACGGGGGAACAGGTCACTGGGACGTCGTGTCTCGAGGCATCGCGTCTTCGCTTGGAAAACCGAAAATGCAGTCAAGAGCAGGGGGGGATGGCAGTTCCTCTCTCTCTTTCGTTTGCAACAAACGCTCGCTCGAGATTTGGATGTGCACTGTTGTATGTGTTGACAGGGACGTGGGACGGCGGCGGCAGCTGAACTACAGGATGTTATTCGACAATTGCTACGAAGCCGTGGAGAGTTTACTGGGCGTGTGAAGGGAACGGAGATGACGATCTATTATCTACATTCTCCGAACCAAAGCGTGAGCAAGGAAAAACAACACCTGATCCGTTCCCAAAACTGCCCCAATACTGTCTGCTTTCGTTGCAGAGTTGGATGCATGTATTACATGTTGTACTGACGATGTTGGATGAAGAAGATGATGATTTCCAAATCTTATCTACATTCTGAAGCAGCTTCGAGTTGCCTTATGAAGATACAACTAGTGCTGATTCTTCATCTAAGATCGTCGTGTAGTGTTGTGGCAATGAAATGTGATAGTAATCTACTAGGACGACTTATGTTTATGCTGGCAGGGACGCGGGACGGCAGCAATACCTGACCTATAGGCTGATAGGTCGGCAGTTTCTACTGAGGCGTGGAGAGTGTACTGGGCGCGTTGCGGGAACGGAGATGACGATCAACAATTATCTACATTCTCCGAACAAAAGCGTGAGCAAGGAAAAACAACACACTGATCCGTTCTCAATACAGCCCCAGTACACTCTGCTTTCGTCCAGTTGGATGCATTTGTTGCATGTTGTACGGACGATTGAAGAAGATGATGGTTTTCAAATCTTATCTACATTCTGAAGCAGCTTCGAGCTCTTTTGTGAAGACACAACGAGTCCTGATTCTTCACCCAAAGATCTCTCGAGTAGTGTTGCATAATTCTAGCGGGCAATCTATTTGCTTCGAATCCTTGAATCAAACGATCTATCCTATTCCTTCTTGGTCTCTTCAGCGGCCTTGTCCTCCTTGGTTTCGGCGGGCTTCTCTTCCGTGTTCTCCTTCTCCGTTTCGGTCTTTGGTGCAGCGTCCTTCTTCTCCGTCTTGCTGTCCTTGTCGCCCTTCTTGGCTGTCTGCTGTCCAGACACAGGCGGGTCAATGATCGAGCGCACGTTGTACTTCTTGTATCGGTGGAAGTCCGTCAAGATGCTAAAGCCGCACGTGTTGCGGAACACCTCGACCATCAGCACCGAGCGGGGCGTAGTGAGGTTCACCTTGGTCTTGTCATCTCCCACCAGCTCCACGAGCGCGTTGATGACGTCCATGCTGTTGAGGTTGGTGCAGTTGCGCCGCTTGAACTCCACAGCAAACTCGAACTCGTCGTCCTTGCCAGCCGCCTTCTGCTCTTCCTTGAACGCCTCCAGGTGCGCCTTGATCATCAGGGCGGCGAGCTCCTTGATGGCGTCCACGCCCGCGTAGCCAACCTTTTCCAACGGGATCATCCTCTGAATGAACCTGGACGCAAAGTCCTTGGAGCTCTCCACCTCCGCAAAGATTTTGCTCAGCAGAGCAGTGGGGGAAACCGAATCGTCCTTGAACTGAATCAGAATGGCGCCCTTGACGCCCGTGTCGAGGGCCGTGAACCTGCCGGTCTGGCGCTTCTTGGCCTGCGTCTGCAGCGCTGCGATCTCCTCCTGCAGCTTCTTCTGCACTGATTCTCCGCCCTCGTCACCCGCGGCCTCCTCCTGGTCCTTGCTCTCCCCCTCAGCCGCCGGGAAGAAGCGGTCGGCCGCCTCGTTCAGGATGTTGAGCGCGTCACTGACGCTCTGGCGCTCCTTGATCTTGTCGCAGGTCACCAGCACAGCGCCGTGGCCCTTGGCATTGGCAGCGGCACCCAGCGCGCCCTTGTGGCGCTTCTGGTTGCCGTCGCGGCCGCCCATCCACTGCTTCTTGCGCTTATCGCCGCCGCCATCGCGCCCCATTGTCGTCCAACAGTCCCTTTTTGGAAAATGAGCCGAGTCTAGCATGACATCCCAATTTTATCCAATCATACCGCTGTAAATCCATTTACGACGCACTTTCGACCAATCCAGAATACGGAAGGTATTGGTCGTCCATGCTCCGACGTCATTCCCACATCGAAGAGCTCCGGTAGGCATGGCGACGACTGCGCTGGCGGACCACGTGCTGCTGCTGGGCTCCAGCCAGGAGAATGAGCTGCTGGTGGCCGACGCGTCCACCGGCGGCCAGTTGTACTGCTTCAAGAACTGCCGCTCGGCGTTCAACGGCGTGCACGCGGTGCCGCGCACCGACCACTTGGTGGCTGTGCAGGAGGGCAAGCTGGCCTTGAACCTCTGGAACTGGGGCAAGGACATGCCCGTGTGGAAGTGCCACGTGGCCGAGAAGATGGGGCCGGTCGCGTCCTCGAGCTGCGGCAACTTCCTCTTCGCCGGCGCCGAGTCGGGCAAAGTCTACGTCTGGGACGTCAAGACCGGTGAGCTGGTGACGGTGTTCGACGCGCACTACAAGCGCGTGTCGGCTTTGGCGCTCACGTCGGACGATTCGCACTTTGTCACGGCGGGTGAGGACGCTCTGGTCCATGCCTGGAGACTCGTGGACCTGCTGGACGAACCGGACGCCGCGTCGAGCTTCCAGCAGGGGGTCACGCCCGTTGTCAGCTTCACGGACCACGTGCTGCCTGTTACGTCACTGCATGTTGGAATGGGCGGCGTGAACGCCCGCATTTACACTTCGTCGCTGGATCGCACCTGCAAGATCTGGTCGCTCAACTCGTCGCAGTGCCTGTACAGCGTGTCCTGTCCGTCGTACGTCAACGCGTGCATTGCCGACCCGATGGAGCAGCGGCTTTTCATGGGCTGTGGCAATGGGCAGATCTACGCGCTGGACCTGAACGCTGCTGCGACCTCTGTCACGGTTGCAACGGCTCGTGTTGCCAATGCTTCGACGGGCCCTTCATCAGCCAACGGTGCCAACGTTTCGCCGTGGGGCCCCGAGGCTCTGCTGCCAGATTCGTTCGAGGGTCACGAAAGCAGCGTGACCACTTTGCAGATTCACGCTAGCGGCGCGTTCCTAGTGTCTGGAGACGAGAGCGGCGCTGTCCACGTGTGGGACAGCCTGAGCCGCCAGTCACTACGCAACATCAAGCTGTTCAAGGGCAAGGTGACAGCGCTGGTGCTGCTCCCTCGACCGCGACACCTTTTCCGCCAGGCGAAGACGCCGTTCGACATGGAGAGCGAGGACCTGGACGACATGTTGGCCACACCGCTTCCTGTCGCCCCGCTCAAGAAATATATGAACGCCACCAACGACAACTAGTAGCACAAGTATAGCCATTTCAACAGCGTAGCCAGCCACGTCGAGTGCGTGGCGCATCATGGAAAAAATAGACATTGCATTCGCCTAGACCAGCATCGTTACGCTCTTATCAGACCCAAAATGCCACAAACCCACACACGACAAAATGCCAGCAAAAAGACTAACAAAAAGCGAAAAATTGCCAGCATTTTGCCTGGCATTTTATCGCGTGAATTTCCGGCTCGTGTGTATTTCCGTCCTTGGGACGCGACGAAGAAGGAGTGGAAAGCATTTTGCTCTGACAGAACCCGAAAGCACAAGGCTGAAGTGACCAATTACCTACGATGATGGAAGATGGCGCGCTAAGGGAGGCACAACCTACGGGCGAGTTCGAGGAGGTGTCGACGCCGAAGCTCCAGGAGCGGATGGACAAGGCGACGCAAGAACAGGTTTGTTGTGGCAGCCCTGCAAGTTGCCGTGATCAAGATCAAGTTGACAGGCATCACTAACGATGTCGTTCTGTCTGCTGGAATGCAGGACCGGCAACTGGATGCCATCTACTCGGGCGTCAAGCGACTCCACGGTGCAGCAAAAGCCACAAACGAAGAGGTCGTTTCGCAGAACGCCATGCTGGACCACGTGAGTGTGCAGGTGAGCGACACGGAAGTCGCAGTGCAGCAACAGACAAAGGCGGCGCGCAAGGTGGTCCGCGCACACCGCAAGCTCGGCTGCTACTACGTGGTCATCGTGCTGCTGGCTGCAGCGCTGCTCATCGTCATCTTCATTTAGCCCCCACGACAGATTAGCATCGAGTGTGATGAACAAGGAAGAGGATTGAGGAATGACAACCAAGTGGTTGCGAATGCTTAACATTAGTTTCTGAATACCATTGCGCTGTTCCTTGGCACTGCGTCGGCCACGTGGGTTAGACAGAGCATTGTGGTGGAGAAAGCAGCAGGAAGACGCTTTTCAGCACAATGAAAGAACTCCCGTCGGAAGCGCTATCTCTGCCGGGACCCAAACAGCCTCAGCACACGGCAGCAAGCTGCGATCTAGTCGAAACGGCAGCAGAGAACCCGCTTAGTAGCGGTAGGTCTGCGGCTTGAAGGGGCCCGTGGGCTTCACGCCGATGTACTCGGCCTGCTCGTCCGACAGCACGGTGAGCTCAGCGCCCAGGTTGTCCAGGTGCAGGCGAGCGACCTTCTCGTCCAGCTCCTTGGGCAGCACGTACACCTTGCCGGTGGTGTACTTGCCCGTGTCACGCTCCTTCCAGAGCTCAATCTGAGCCAGCGTCTGGTTCGTGAACGAGTTCGACATGACGAACGACGGGTGGCCCGTCGCGCAGCCCAGGTTGAGCAGGCGGCCCTCGGCCAGGATGATGACCGCGTGGCCGTCCTCGAAGATGAAGCGGTCCACCTGGGGCTTGATGTTCTGGCGCTTGGCGATGCTGGTGACGCCGGCCATGTCGATCTCGTTGTCGAAGTGGCCGATGTTGCCGACGATGGCGTTGTTCTTCATCTTCAGCATGTCCTTGGCCATGATGATGTCCTTGTTGCCCGTCGTGGTGATGAAGATGTCGGCCTGCGAGACAATGTTCTCGAGGCGCACCACCTGGAAGCCATCCATGCACGCCTGCAGGGCGCAGATGGGGTCCACCTCGGTCACGTACACGACGGAGCCGGCGGCCTTCATAGCCTGGGCGCAACCCTTGCCGACGTCACCGAAGCCGCAGATCACGACGCGCTTGCCCGCGAGCATGACGTCCGTGGCGCGCATGATGCCGTCGGGCAGCGAGTGGCGGCAGCCGTACAGGTTGTCGAACTTGGACTTGGTCACCGAGTCGTTCACGTTGATGGCGGGGAACAGCAGCGAGCCGTTCTTCTCCATCTGGTACAGGCGGTGCACGCCCGTGGTGGTCTCCTCCGAGACGCCCTTGCAGCGCTGGGCGATCTGCGTCCACTTCTTGGGGTTCGTCTTGAGCGTGCGCGCGATGATGTTGAGCACGCACTTCATCTCGGCGTTGTCCGTCGAGTTCGAGTCGGGCACGGCGCCGTTCTCGGCGAAGGCCTTCTCGGCCTTGAAGCCCTCGTGGATCAGCAGCGTCATGTCGCCACCGTCGTCCACGATGAGGTCCGGGCCGTCGCCCTTGCCGTCGTCCGAGGGCCACGTGATGGCGTTGAGCGTGCACTCCCAGTACTCCTCCAGGGTCTCGCCCTTCCAGGCGAAGACCGCGGCGGCGTTGTCGCGGGCGATGGCGGCGGCGGCGTGGTCCTGCGTGGAGAAAATGTTGCACGAGCACCAGCGCATGTCGCCGCCCAGGGCCTTGAGGGTCTCGATGAGCACGGCCGTCTGGATGGTCATGTGCAGCGAGCCGGCCACGCGGGCGCCCTTGAGGGGCTGCGACGGGCCGAACTCGGTGCGGCTCTGCATGAGGCCGGGCATCTCGATCTGCGCCATCTCGATCTCCTTGCGGCCGAAGTCAGCCAGCGAGATGTCCGCCACGCGGTAGTCTCCGAGCGAAGCCATGGTCGATAAGAAGAGGTGGAAGAGGGGGGGCTTGGGCTTCTAGTCGCGAATTCCAAAGTGAGCGGACGGTGAAGCTGCGGAACTGGATGCCGTCGAGGGGAGGAGAGCGCTACACCACCCGTTAGAGATTGTAACTCCCTTATCGATATATGCCGTGACGTAGGATCCGTTTATACTGATAATCGTTAACATGAAAATATTACTATTACTAGTTATTTGATTGTTTTGATATCTCCGTATAGTGATACCAGCGACAATATAATACATGTGATATATACAATGTATCAGTTTTATTAGCTACCAGAACTCTCTCCAGATGGCTTAACAGTTGTGTGTGTGCATTTCACGAACCAGAAATTCCCGCGTTCATTGCGGTGGCACGTAATTCGTTCCTCCGACGGCGATGGCGAACGTCAACGACGTCCTGATGCGGCGTGGGAAGCCTGGCGGCGGCGGACTCACTGCCGGCAAACGCAAGCGCAGCAGCGGCGTTTCCAGCGAGGACAGTGACGCTGGCAAGAAAGCGAGGAGGTCCGCCATGTCTTCGTGGCTCTCGCCCGCAGCCCAAAGCAAAGCCTCCAAGTTGAGCATAACGCCAAACCCAAAGACTGCTGCTCCTTTGAAGGAATTGGTGTCTACGCGCAAAGCGCACCCCTCGACGCAGTCGTACATTGATGTGGGGCAACGCAGCTTCGGCAAACACGTCACCTGCCCCAAATGCGGGCTGCTATACACTGCCGGAGAGGAGGAGGACGAGAAGGAGCACCAGAAGTTCTGCAGGAAGATGAATCGCGGCGTCACGTTCTCCAAGTGGAAGACGGAGCGAGTGCTGAAAGCTTTTTCGGACAGCCGAGCGAGGATTCTGGAAATCCGAGGAGACGACGCTAGTTCCCATGTGAAGAAGCTGCTGGAGGTCAAGGCGGTGCTTGATGATGCATTGGGTTTTGTCGAGGAGGGAAGATTCTTGCAACGCAGCCACTTTGTCTACATCCAAGACCACCAAGTCGTCGGATGTGTCAATACAGAGCGTGTCACGGAAGCCTTCCCTCTGGACACGAGCGCCTCGAATTTGGTCGTGCACACGAACTCGGGAGGCGAGATTTCTGTAGCTGCCGATGGTGCTGTGACAACGTCTGCTGATTCAAAGCCTGCGGTTGTCGGCATTTGCCAGCTCTGGGTGCACCCTTCCTTCCGCAGGAAAAGCGTCGCGACCCGAATGGTAGACGTCGTGCGCGAGAGGTCAATCTACGGCATGCACGTGGCCAAGAACCTCGTTGCCTTCGCGCAGCCGACACGAAACGGGCTGCAGTTTGCGCACAAGTACATGGAGCCGAATGAGGTGCTTATTTATTGAGGGCGGCGTTGGTGCGAGGAGCTCATCAATCACTTCACCATCCCATGCCTGCTGGGTCTGTAAATTATAACACTATTTTCCTTGGGAAGCCGTTTGCCTCAATCTTGCTGCTTGGATTTCGTGCAGACTGCAAACAGCGTCCAAGATTCACTCACTCTCATCTTCATAAGCAGATTCTGGACGCTGTGGTACGTTTTACGTAAAAAGTGGCCTCAGATTCCGTTTTAGCTTCTCGAACTTTGGCTGAGAATGGCGACGACGCACGGCAAGCCTGCGGAGGGCCTGGAGTGCATGGCGACGATGGACGACATCACGGAGGAGGAAGGCAACTACTGCGAGTTCCAGACGGCGCCCAGCGGCTTGTGGCACCCCGCGCTCTTCTGCGCGGACGTGGTGGAGCAGCTGCTGGCCACGCAGTTCCACACGTACATGAAGAAGGTGCAGGAGGCGGACTGCAAGGCGGAGCTGCGTCGCCTGGTGACCAAGGGGCCCCCCATTTGGCTGGAGGACAAGCACGCGCTGCCCGTGCCCGAGGGAGACACGCACATCACCAAAGTGTGGCTCGCCAAGGACGGCGAGGAGCGCAGCGCCAAGCTGGACGGCGCCGTGGAGGGGGAAGCTCGTGAATCTCTGTGGAAGGAGCTGCGGCAGCTTATGGACGCGATGGAGGAGGACAAGGAGGAAGTTCGGTAGATCACAAAGCGTCCTCAACTCTGATGGATTCTGGTGAATAGAAGATCGTCTTAGACTTTCATTTTCCTCAAGCTGAAAGCTCTTCAGTTTTCATTTTACTTGTAGACTCAAATTGGCTTTGCTCGCTCGCTGTTCTAAAGGTTGTTTGGCTTAGCAGCCACAAAAAACAAGCTAGGCCGCGCACATTTTGATGAGTGGGGTGGTGTACCGCTAAGCTTAGAAGAGTGGCCAGCCATGTCAATGTGGACTGCGCAATGGCAGAATTTTTGCAGTCGCGATGGTAGGCAGGGAACATTTTACTTCGAACTTGAACGTTGTTTTGAGTTGAAATATCGCCATGTGCCTTCCGAATGACACCAACAACATACAGGTATTTGGTAATCAGCCGCTGTTTCCTAAAACTTGACGGCAGCTAGCCTAGACTCCTTGAGATCGCGAGATATCGGACCAATCTACAGGGCAGAGAATCGTGTAGCGGCGTCCTGCAGGCGAATGCGTGATTAAATTAATACGTGTATGCACTGTAACGCGTTAGACCCGAAGCGAACTTCTTGTATGACAAGCGACTGATACCGTGCGCGCCAAATCATTAGGACCCCCCATTTTGGGGCATACATTTTTCAATATCTCGGCTTGTAGGGCGAGTTGAGAGTTGCTGTTTAGATATGTTGCTCTTAGTATGCAGGGCAAGCTGCTACTTGTGCTAACACCTACGATTGCAACGCCCTGGCATACAAACTGTCGGTTTCAGCATGAGCGACAAATTAAACTACCACCCCTTTTTCTGACAAAATGAACACATTTTATGCAACCATACAAACTTCTTTATTAAAATTAGTACTTAGTGATGAACTGATGAATGGCGGAAACTTGTTGTTGCTAGCTGCCTTGCTGCT
>LGTU01000983.1:0-14313 GCA_001314425.1 Phytophthora pluvialis | reverse complement strand
CCTTCTCCGGGCCGACCTTGATCTCTTGGCGCTACCAGTCAACACCCTACAAGCTATGCCTCTCGGGTGTCGACGGCAGACATAATCCAGCCCGTGCAGGGACTTACCGGAAAGTGTACCCTTGTTTTGGACTAGGAAAATTCTGCTCTGTTTATCTTATATCTTTCGGGAGCCCTCAAGGGGCTCCTCCTAATGCTTACTATAGTCCTATACAAATATCAAGTGAAATGAAGTGGTTTCGGATCTCGGCCGACCCCTCGCCGAGCTCCCCACGTAATCGCTCAGCTGACTAGCTGAGTTCCGCCCGTATTAGACCGCTGAGTTTAGGAATCGGCCGGATCGCTGAGTTCGGAACTCAGCTGGACTGCCGACTCTGCTGGTAGTACCGTAAATGCTCCAATTATGTCCGGTGTTTGGGTGAACCACCTAATTTGACGTCCGCTACACCACACGTGTGCCATCACAACCACTGAAACTCTAACTTTACTCCCGCAGTGCTTTTGTGGGGTAAACTCTTCAATAGGGGGAGTCGAACATTGCAAAAATCGTGCTCATTTCTAGAGCCTTTTTGTGCTCATCTTTCCGACATTTTTTCTGCNTCCTAAGTGCGATATTTTGATGAGATGAAGTGAGCATCAAGTGACACCCCCTTCAGATTTTAGCTGATCTCGTCGACATTTTCTTGCTTACATTTCTGCCTGTTTCTTGCTCATTATTTTTGGCCAATTTGCAATGTTCGACTCCTACTAAGTGGGAAAAAACATGTTCATGAAAGGAAAAAAGTGTTGTTCAAAAGATTGGTATAATCAGCAAATGCTTCCACAGTAATCACGCTGCTTCGACTAACAGGCAGTTTAAACCACTTGGCTATAAACCTGTATTTTGCATCATTTCCTATTTGTAAAAGCCCAAAGGACTTTTACAGGTAAGGATTACCAACTGATGAGTGGTTTGCTTACTGAAACTGGGGTTCAGGCTATACCCCGATGCCCACCCTCACGCACAAACAGCAAATATTAAGCGGATTGGTAAGACTACGTGGCCTGCACTCCGAGCTAACCACCATGTCCGAGCTAACCACCATGGAAACCATGCAAGGTCAATCTGTACAGGGGTGCGCAGAATGAATGGTGGAGGTACAAGTCGTTCTTAACATGATTGTCGAGTGACGTTGGTTTTCAATCACCTCACTAGCCAATCAGCGACGTCCAAGATATGCCCCTTCAACTTCTGTCTACAGGTACAACACACCTCACAAGCCTTCGCTGTGCAAGTGTCGCCGCATTCTTACATCTTCTTCCACTGTTGATATTTTGCCTGCTTGCGCCGATTGAGCGAAGGGATTTCCAGTCGCTATTGGGAGACTTGCATAGCTTCGGCTACTCACCACAACGCTAATTTCGTCGGTACTCGTGTCGTTGGCTGCAGGCTCGTGCGCGGAGATCAACTCTTGCTGTATCTTGCGCAGTGTGTCTCTCGAATGCAGCCGTGGTTCCATCAGATCAAAGCCCTCCAAACATCTGTCGGGAAATCGGACCACGGAGAACTCCTGGCAGTACTCGCTTCCAATATTGAAAGCGCCGACCGCGATGTTGCTGTCAACAAACCGCTGTGCACCCTATAACGCGTTTTCGTATGTCTCCACCTCCTCTGGAGTCGCGTCGGAACGAAGCCTCTCGAGGTAAAGAGCATGAGCCGCAGCCTCATATTCAGCAGATAGCAGCCAGATATTCTTGCGGGTGGTTGAGGCACCGACAAAGCCGAGAGGGTGAGACGTGGAGCCGGTAGCGTCAGTTTCGCTTGTTGGTAAGAAATCTTGCAGGAGGGGCGAATTCGCTTTTACACACGCGGAGCCTCGCACTGATTCTCAGTATACGGCAACAACGAGAGTTTCATAGGCATCGGTGGTTGAAACATAGCTCGGAGCAGTCTCGAGACTACTTTTTGGCCTCCTTGGCTCAGACGTTGAAGCTACCATCATTCTACTTAACTGATACATATTCAGTTACGTTCACGCCGTGTTCGAAACCGAAGCAATCAAAATCCAGCCAATCCGCGACGTTCTCGAGGTCACTTCAACCCCCTTGACCCAAGTCCTCACTACTCAATTCGCCGCACCGCGCACAACATCAAAGACTCCACCGCAAATGGACAACTCAGCCTCGCCTCAGATCAAGTCAAAAGTCAGCATTCCGCGCGTCTTCGCTTCCTCTGTCGACTACCGCCTCCAAGTCACGCCCGAGGCCTACGTCTACTTCGAGGACTCGCGCCCCGACGCCGCGGCCGGCACCACCGTCGCCATTTGCCTCCCGGGCATCGGAGACACTCGGCGCCAGTTCCGCCTGCTGGCTCCACTGCTGCACGACCAGCTCGGCTTTCGCGTGCTCCTCGGAGACCTGCGCGGCTTCGGCGACTCAACGTCGTTCAACGACAACAAGGCAGACAACTACTCCGCCTACTCCCCGGAATCCGTCGCGACGGACGTGACGACGTTGATGGAGAAGCTTAGCAATGACGACCCCACCTGCAGCTTCGTGCTGCTGGCCAACTCGCTCAGTGCAGGGTCGATGGTTCTCGCCGCTGCTGCAGCCAAGATCACACCTTCAGCGCCCCGCATCCGAGCGCTGGTCTTGCTCGGGCCTATTCTGCGAGATTCATCCATGGACTCGTGGTTCCGACCTCTCTCGCATTTGCTGTTCCGTTCACTGTACGGCGCTTGGGTCTGGGCAGCCTACTACAAGACTCTCTTCCCGGGAAAGCTGCCCGATGACTTTGAAGCTGAGCTCGACATTCTCAAAGAGCATTTGAAGTCCAAAGCGGACAACATCGTCAACGTGGGGCGCTTCGTTCGCGCTAGCAAAGTTAGTGTCGCGTCTACTCTCGGCGATCTCGCAAAGCATCCGACACTGCCGGTGCTTGCTTTCTTCGGACGCAAGGATCCAGACTACGCGGACTTCGACGCTGAGGTTAAGTGGTTCAGTGCAGCTGTTCCCCACGCCCAGTATTTCGAGGACGCCGAGGGCGGTCACTACCCGCATCTGGAGAACCCGGAACGCGTCGTCCAGGCGATAGAGACGAGCTTGGCCTCGGCGAATTGCGAGTAGTGCAGCAGGCCCTACGGCATTTGTTTTACCGCTAACGAAGGATTTACCTGTTCTTGCCGCAGATAAGCCTTTATTCCACAATACTCGCCATCCAGCTCCGCAATCGGAGTGATCATAGATGCCTATAGGCCATCCTTTGAGCACTAAAAGCGAACAGAGCTCAAGTCTGGTAAGCTTAGTGACAAATTACGCCACTCACAGACATTTTATCTGTGGCATTCGAGTACCGTCCGCCAGAGTCAAAATTGCAGCCTCCTGCCCGCCTCCATGAGCAGCCACACCATGACACTGACGCACCTGCAGCGCCTGAGCGACGAAGGCAGGACCGAGGAGCTTCAGGACGCGATTGCGGCGTGCAGGTCCAGTACGCTGAGGACGTTCTGCCAGGACTTGGGCCTGCGTGTCCGACGCAGGAAGTACGAGGCGTACCAGTCCAAGGCCGGGTACTCCCAGTTGCTTGTCAAAAAGCTGTCGCTGAAGACGGCGGCTAAACATCGCGACGAAGTCGTCGCTGCACATTCACAGCTCCCGTCGAAGAAGCAGAGCTACCTGCACCTCCTTCACTTGATCCTGTCCGAGGCCATCCCACCGCCACTCCTCGAAGAGATGCTGCCCCTGGAAGCACGAGCTGCAGCTCGCCAGCAATCAACAGAGGTGTGGGAAACACGTGTCAAGGCCCCGCAGAAGATGAAGAGGCGAGCAACCAATGTGGCATCGATCGAGAAGGCGAACAGGCTGCTGAAGAGCTTTTCCCGCCGGGCTCGCGTGCTGCTGCGATGGTAGATGCAGAGTTGATTCGAAGCCTGGGATGGCTTGCCGCCGCGGTGCAGCCAGCAGACGACGAAAAGGACAGCACATAGGTTGCCATCTCAAGCAGCATTATATGAACGGCTATCCATGTGCACTTGCAGCTCGCTCTATCGTGAGAACCAACGGAGCGGACTCTCTCTCCACCACCTACGAACACGACCACAACATTCACGACCACGAGCGGATCCACCGTAACTTTGGAATTCCTCCAGAACCTGCGCGACGAGAACGAAGGGCTCCACGACGCTCTCAACAAGCGCCAAGTCTCGAAGCTAGTGGCATTGTGCCCAGAGTTGGCTTAGAGCCCGAGAGGCAATCAACACAAGGGCCAGTAGAGCAAGGCGGACTACATTTGGCAGATTACCAAGAAGCTGCCAGCATACCTAGCGCCTCCATTTCCTATGTTGACCGAGCCACAATGCTGTTTGCGTTTGAGCAACATCATGACGCCCAAGGCGATGACCGCAGTGCTCGAGCGGGCGAATGACGCTGGGAACTACACCCCGGAGCAGAACATGGAGCACTTTTTGGATAGCTGCTTTGAGAACCTCGACCTGAGTGACCTGGAGCAGCTCTTGGGCGAGGATCTGCACATTTCTGGCTTCAGCGACGCAAGTTTTTACGACACCTGCGCAGGCCGCTGCGAGGTGTACTACCTGGATCTCAACTGGAACTTACAGCCGCTGCAGCTTCTGCGCCTTCCACTCGAGATGGCACTGAGCTCCTCGACCATGACGTATGCGCTCCCTACCTTACCGCTACCGAGACGGAAGAACAACAGCACACCGCCACTCTGAACCGTGTGATGGAGCTCTACTAAGGCCCCACCAGGAATACAGAGCGCGCGGACTTGGTGCCTTCGATCAAGGAGAATACGACGCTGCTCGGAGGGTAATGTGTTCGACCCGAAATCAGAGGAAGCGACGACCATCAGAGCCGAGTTGGCGCGGAGCTTCAAACGACTCCGAGTGGAAGCAGACGACACGGGGGAAATAGATCCAGCAGGGTAGTAGCATTTGCGTTTAGTGGTTGTCTTTCTCTAATAACAATTCGTATTGCCCCCCCCCCCCCCCCCCCCCCCCCCCCCAATTTTTTTCTTGCAGTTCGCCTTACTGAAATCCAGTTGCCCTGTTGAAGCCACCCACACGGAGCCCTCACAATCGAATTCGCCGCGCCGCCTGCAAACAACAACGAGCATGAGTGGGTCGGCAGTGACGTTGGAACTCTTGCGCGTATTGAGCGCCGAGAACAAGAGCGAGGAGCTTCGGGACACGATCTTGACGTGCAATTTCAAGGAGGTGCGATCACTGTGCCAGGCGCTGGGCGTGCGCGTTCGGAGCAAGAAGTACCAGGCGTATCACACCAAGGCTGACTACGCCAAGCTGCTCACCAGCGAGCTCCAGGCGGTGACAGCGCACAAGCGGCGCGACTCATGTTCGTCCCAAGCTTCATCACCCTCTACAAGCGACCCATGCTTACCCAGTGCTGCAGTGACCTCCAAGAGAAACGACACGTTCGTCGAGATAAGGCTCCCCTCCGAAGAGGTGGATGGAGCTGCGGCTGCTACTTCGACGGCCCAGGAGCACACGAGGTCGTTACAGGTACTGGAAATGGCGGTGGACCCCGACGAGGGACGCCTCAGCAAGCGCATCGTCGAGCGCGTGCTCTTGATGGTCTCCATCGAGAGAGCGGGGAAATCGCTCAAGGAGCTTTTTCACCCGGACTCGGATGCCGCTGCGATTGTACGCGCGGAGCTGGCATCGCGCCTGGCAAAGTTGAAACGACTGCAGCAAGAAGAGGAGGTAGAGGGGAGCGTTGGATAGGGCGTTTGGCTCAAGTAGCGTCAGCCACACTCGAATGAAGCTCGACTGATCGGATGCGTTTCCATCCGTCGCCCTGCTCTTCAGTGGCGCACGTTGTAGACACGAACGGCAACGCGGAGCTGCACATGGAGCACCGGAAGAACACGATCATGGCGGCTCAGCTGGTCGCAAGGTGGCAAGAATAAACTGAACTCCACCAACGATGAAATACTAGCACGCGCGATCTAGTGGCCGTATTAACTCGCGCACGGCCCGGCCGCTCCAATGACAAGGACGCAAGCACCACGTAGGACGTGTAGGAGTCGAGTGCTCCTGATCTCACGCCCCGGCAGGTCGAACGCGCTGCCAGTCGATGTGACTGTCGAATGAAGACTCGGGTGTGTGTGTCGAGTCAGTTGAAGTGGAGAGGGCGCCTCAACACACCGGAAAAGCTGCGGAAGGGTGCAGGCGCTGTTTGACTTGGCTTCACTATGCGCAAAGTTGAACTCGGGCTCTTTTATATCGACCGCCTGACGCCGTTTCGGCTTGCGCGGGAAAATGACTGGCCGGGAGGAAGTCGGATGTGTAGACGGCGAGCAGTCGCACCAAGCGGAGCCACTGACCGATGCCTTGGACGCACGAGACCATTAAGAGTAAAGCATACTCCATCAACATGGGCTGGACCAGCAGCGCCTCTGGTGTTAGGGACAAGGAGCACGTTGCCCCTGTAACGGGAGGCAGCCCGGCCGTTTCGAGCAGCATACAAAAGCCAAGTCAATTCAAATTCGGCGGGAAAGATCTAAATTAGGATAAAACCTCGGGGGAGAATATTGTAAAACACCTCTTGACTCTTGTATGTCACCAAGGGCGCGGCTGCTGAGAAGCAACGCTGCCGTTCTCATAGTAAAAAGTCGTCGCTCCGACGAAGAAAAAAAACTTCCCCGAGCTGCTCGGTTGCTGCTGCTAACGCTATCGCTTCTCTTAGACTTAACTGCCTGGCCGCCGAGATGCTGACGGAGAGCGCGTCGCTGACGGCGCCACTGGACAGCGGGGAGCGCCGCGTCGAGGCGCGCCACCGCCGCCGCGAGGCCGCCGCGCCTTACCCTTCCTCGAAGCGCGAGAAGGTGGAGGAGGACGACGACGTCGAGTTCTTCGCCCGCGAGACGGCCCCCGCCAGCCACAGCCGACGCGGGAGCGGCGGCTTCTTCGCGCGCCTGGCCAGCTACATCCCCATCGTGAACAAGCTGGTGACGGACGAGGACGACGAGGAGGAGGCCGAGCTGCAGCCGGCCGCAGAGACGTCCACCGATAGCGTCGACGTCCAGACGACACAGGAGGACGTGGACGAGGACGAGGAGACTCAGGAAGAGGCCGAGAAGGAGGTGGAGGAGGCCGAGGCCCTGCAGCAGGAGCCCGCGGAGAAGGAGGAGATACAACAGACGCCGCCCGAGCCTCAGGTGGAGAAGCACAAGGAGCCGACACCAGAGGACAAGGACATGCTGGACGCCCCCGCGTCCCCCGTGACGCGCGGGACGCCGTCCTTCGTCACCCCCAAGGAGCAGCTCGCCACGCCCCCGAGACACCACACCAAGCGCGGATCCCGCAAGTCGCGCTCGCCCTCCCGCGAGAGCGGCGTCGAGAGCGGAGAGCGCAGCCCCGCCATGATGCGGCCGCCGCGCAAGCGTGGAGACAAGCGCGTGTTCCTGCCCGGACCCTCGCAGCAGTCGAAGGTGCTGCGCATCTCCAACTCGCAGCGCCGGCGGAAGTCGACCTCCCCCTCGCCCCACGACTCGGCCCTGACCGTGATTAAACAGAAGAAGACCATCTCGCTCGAGGAGTTCGAGCGGCTGCAGAAGCAGCTGCACGAGATGGTGGAGACCACCCCGCAGGCGCAGCTCGCGATGACCCAAGCTGCTCTGGCTAACGGACTCGAGCGCCCGTTCACGCGCGGATTCCCGGGCCCCACGTCGTTCCCCGGATACGTGCCCGGCTCCATTGCCAACCAGAACCACGGTGCCTTGGTCGTACAGGACGAGAGGAAGCGTGTCGTGGAGCTCGCGATGAAGAACGGCGTGCCATTCGGCAAGCGCCCTAGGAACTACGAGAGCGGACCCATTCTCTTCTCAGGTAGTACTCTGCGTGGACAGATGACGCGCGAGGAGCGCCTGATGCGGAAGCCTCGCCCGTCGCGTCTTCTAACTGGCGCTAAGCGCGACGCTGCTGCGCGCAACGCGTACTCTGCGGCAGTTGCCGAGAAGATCTTGTCGACGCTGAACAAGGTGCAGACTCCGCTGGAGCGGGAGGCGCAGAAGCCAACGCCGTCGACGTCGATGTCGTGGGCGAAGTACCACCTAGCGCTGGGGGACGGTGAGAAGAACGAGAATGGCATGGAGATTGACAGCGATGACGTTGCGCCTCCGACGAGTACCGTCCCCCGCGTGGCGTTCCCGCAGCCTACTCTGAAGCCTGCCACTCTGTCGTTTGGCAGTGCTCGGAAGGTGAATTTCGAGACACCTGCGAAGAGCACAACTAGCTCGTCACACGGTGCGACACCGCTGTTCTCCCCCCAGGCGGTGTCTATGACCCCTGCACGTACTCAGGCATCAGCATCGACGTTTGAGACGATCGGCGAGTTCAAATTCACGCTTCCGGTTCGTACCGAAGGTGTTAAGCAAGTGGACGTGGACGATGAGGATACCCGCGTGCGGTTTATATTTTCTCCACCGCCTAGCATGCGTGAGCCACCTGTGAAGGTGTCTAGCCAGAAGAGTGCGGCTAAGGCCAATGGCGGCGCTGCTCCATTTGATTTCATGCCTTCGTCCCCCAAGACGACGACGACTGAATGGGTGTCGAAGCCACCGAAGGTGAAAGAGTCCGAGAAGCCGATGGCTGCTGCGAAAAAGGATGCCGTGCCCAAGGAGGCTGAGAAGCCTAGTACGACTGCGTCCGCGCCTACTGCTTCTACTAATGGTGCTGTGAACCCTCTTGCGAGATTTATGCAGCTGAAGCCGGGACAGTGGAAGTGCCCAGGATGCAGTGTCTTGAACGAGGCGACGAGTGCCAAGTGTCCGTGCTGTGAGACGGCGAATCCTGGAGGTGCGTCTGTATCTAAGGCTGCTGCTCCGGCGGCGCCTAAGGCTGCTGGAGCGATTGCATCTAGAGGCTTTAGTTTCGCTGCGCCTACGGCGGATGCGAAGAAGGATGCAGACAAGCCGGCGATTTCAACCGGTGGTTTTAGCTTCTGCTCCCCATCTGCAGACTCGAAGAAGGAAGCGGAGAAGCCGGCTGGATCAATCTCGTCGGGTGGCTTTAGCTTCGGCGTTCCTGCGGCTGACGCCAAGAAGGATGCCGAGAAGCCTGCTGTGGGTACCACGTCGGGCGGATTCAGCTTCACTGCTCCTTCTCCTGCCTCGGACAAGCCGGCTGCTGATGGCTTTAGTTTCGGTGCCCCTGCTGCTTCGGACGCTAAGGCGGATACTGCTGCAAGCACTGCTCCGATCTCGTTTGGATTCTCGCCCCCTGCGAAGACGGTTGAGGATGCAAAGGCCCCTGCCGCAACTGAGAAGATTGCCGCTTCGTCTTTTTCGTTTGGCGTGCCAGTGGCGTCATCTTCGGCCCCCAGCTCAACCAGTGCCTCGGGTGGATTCTCTTTTGGCGCTAGAAGTGGCAGCACCGCCGAGATCTCCAGTAAAGGCAAGCGTAAAGCTCCTGAGGCAGAACAACCTGACCAGAATTCTGCTCCATTATTCAGCTTTGGTGCAACCACGGCGGCTACCACTGAAGCTCTGAAGGCGAGCCCGAAGGAATCGGACCGCCCCAGGAAGCGTCTAGCGCCGTCTTCTGTCCCCTCGGACTCGAAGTCTGAGGTGTCGACCCCGGCTTTCTCGTTTGGTACGGCATCGAAGCCGCCTCAGGTACCTGCTAAGGATACTGCTGGTGCGACTTCATCGACACCGTCGTTCTCGTTCGGAGGATCTGGCAGCTCAACAACTACCGACAAGCTGAAGGAGACCTCGGCTCCGTCTTTCAGCTTTGGCGCTACCCCCTCCACTGAGAAGGCTGCCGAAGCGAAGCCGAAGGAGGCGACTCCGCCGGCCTCTGGTTTTACTTTTGGATCGTCATCTACCTCTACCCCGGCACCGAAGCCTACCACTGGCTTCGGACAGGCGACGACGGAGTCTAAGGCCCCTGCTTTCTCGTTTGGTGGTTCGTCAAGCTCCACGCCTGCACCTGCCCCGTCTTCTACCGGCTTCACATTTGGTCAGAGCTCGACGGCGCCTGCACCTAGCAGCGCCCCTGCATTCGGCTCCGTTCCTACTACGTCTTCAACTCCTGCTTTCGGCTTCGGTACGTCGACACCGCCCCCTGCTGGTATGTCGACTCCCCCCATTGCCCAGGTGCCATCGGCCCCTGCCTCGACGCCTGCGTTTTCGTTCGGCTCGTCGTCGTCAACCCAGCCAGAAGCATCTTCGAGCTTCGGTTCGTCATCTGGATCTACAACGTTTGGCCAGACGCCAGCGAGTGCACCAGGCTTCGGTTCCACATCGACGGCTTTCGGATCGAGCTCTTCTAGTGGCTTTGGATCCGGCTCGAACGCCGGAGGCTTCGGCAGTTCGTCTACTGCTGGCCCCTCCGCTGCGTTTGGCAGCTCCGCATCGACGGCACCACCTGCTCCGGCGTTCTCTTTCGGTGCATCCAGCCAGACGCCTGCTGCTGTCCAGCCCGCGTTTGCGTTTGGCTCGTCGAGTGCTCCTGCCCAGAGTGGATTCGGAGCGGCACCCGCAGCTTCTAACGGGTTCGGTTCCAGCGCGCCCGGTGGTGGTTTCGGTGCTCCTGCTGCACCTGGCGGCTTCCGTTCTTCTAGTCCAGCACCCGCGTTCGGCAATCAGGCCGCCCCTGCGGCCCCCGCTTTCGGAAGCAGTCTTCCGCCTCCGACGACCACGTTTGGCGCCCCAGCATTCGGCGCCCCCGCGACTAGCGGATTCGGCAGCGGGCCTCCGAGCTCTGGCTTCCGTACCCCAAGCCCAACTCCTGCATTTGGCGCGGCTCCCGGAGCTCCTGCCTTTGGCGCGGCTCCCGGAGCTCCTGCCTTTGGCGCCGCCCCGGCCTTCGGTGCTTCTTCCGCTGCTCCTGCTGCTGGCGCCTTCGGCGCTGCTCCCGCTGACGGCGGATTCAACATGGGCGCCGCTCCCCAACACGCGAAGGGCCGGCGCATCCTGAAGGCCAAGGCTCGCACTCGGCGAACGTCATAGAAGCAAGAATGAATCAATTTATCATGACATGTCTTAGTAGATTACTGTGGCGATGGCGTTACTGGAGGACCTGCAGCAAGCCAAGACACCCCCAGAGTGTGCAGCGACGAGCTCGAATTGGAGGTGAGCTTGTCAATAGTTAGCTAAATTAACCCCTTTATGTGTATTAGATCCTCGGTGCTGGTAGGAAGCATCCTAATTCTGGCAGCGGAAGGCACGATATAAAAAGCGTGGACGTGGGGATGCCCCATCCGAGGACTTGCTGTTTCCCCAGTGAGGTGCTGACCAAGGCGAATATTTTACTTACTGCGAGCAAGCGCAAACAACATGGCGGACATGACGGCGGCAGCTGTGAGCATCGGCAACTACAAGGGCGTCATGCTCTGCAATCGGCCATTTAACGGGGTTTCCAGCAGTAAGCGGCTGTCGTTGACGAGCACGGACAATGGAGTCCTAGTGTCTGACCTTGTGATGTTGTTTGTGCAGCGTTGGCGAAGGAAACCCGATACGGTGCCAAGCCGAACAACAATGCGGCCGACAACAGCAAGGCGGCATTCCTGGCGGGCAACCCTGGTGAGCCTCTGGGACTGAACGTGCCGATCCTGAGCGAGCCTGCGGTGAGTTTTGGGCTGTGCTCCAATGTGGTAGAAGACACTATTGTTGACGGCCTCTGACGGTGATTGCTACCTTTGATTGAGTCGCAGCATGCAATCCGTCGTGACAAGAAGAGCACAGCTCTGTCGAAGCACAAGAAGTGGCTCCACGACTTGCAGACGGAGCGTGCTCGACTGCAGGAGGCGCTTGCGGAAGATGAAGACGTTGCTCAAAAGCGTCGAGAGCGATTTTCACAGAGAGAAGCCAAGATGCGTGAGGCGGTGCGCAGCAATAACGACGACGCCGAGGATGGTGCAGACGCTGACGCTGGTCCTGCTGCGGGGAAGAAGAAGAGCTTGAACCGCCCCATGTGGGCATTGACGAAGGCCACGGCGGACGAGAAGCTGGACAATTTGGAGGATGCTGAAGCCAACGACCTCATTGAGTTTGCAAACAACCTGAACATTGATCAGTTCATGGACGACGTGGAGGTCAAGGCACGTGTGGCACAGGTAGAGCAGCAATTAGCACAGGTGCAGTCCATTGTGGACTACGAGGAGGCCGAGGAAAAGCGCTACGAACGTGAGCAGCAGCGACTCGAAGAGCTAGCCAACGGTGGTGGCGCTCTCAATGGGAACGATCTGTCTCGGCTTGGATGGGACCGTGCAGATGCCAAGGACGACGACACCATGAGTGTCGCGAGTAGCGTGCTGTCGGAGTGCAAGTCGATTCGGTCCGTGCACTCTGTCCGGTCAGTAGCAGCGATCACGAAGCGCGTCGAGGCAAAACTGCTCACTGATGGTCCCGGGGCCTCTCCTCCATCCGAGGCGGGCAGCTCCCTTCCCGCGCCACGCATCGTGACAATTGACGAAGAGCAGGGCGTTCGGATGCAGATCAAAACTCTGCCGAGCAACTTGCCTTACATCCACCGGAACCCTGCCATTTAGCTGCAACACTACATAGTAGGAGAGAGCCGTGAGATAAGTACCATAAGTACCAAGCAACCATATAGTAAGCTCCGAGATAGCAGCCAGCCACCCGACATGGAGCCCGTTCACAATATACCAGACTCTTCAAAGCGTCGCTTCATTTTTCATTTTTTCGTCGAATCCTCGACACGTTCCCAACATGGGCCGGCGCAGCGTGGCTTCCCAGGTGGACGAGGCCAAGAAGCGTGGCATGCTCCACCTCATTCAGTACCAGCTCACACGAGTGCCACCCGAACTCTTCTCAAATGCTTCATCTGGGCCTTCCTCATCCTCTTCATCCTCACCTGGAGAGCTAGCTGCCACACTGGTACGACTTGATCTAAGTTTCAACCAGCTAGACGGACCACAAGCCATACCTGACACGATCGGATCACTGGTTGCACTGCGTGAGCTGTACGTGAACAACAATCCGAGTCTGAAGCGGCTACCAAGCTCACTCGTCCATTGCACCAAGCTGCAAGTGCTCGACGCCAGCTCCTCAGCACTTGACACGCTCCCACAAGAACTTGGCCGTCTGCAACATCTTCGCGTGATCAACATCGACGAGACACCGCTGCAGCGCCGCTGGGAAGCTAAGGGCCACATCTTGAAGAGAAACGAGGACGACGACCCCCTCATCTTCTCGCTCGACGGCTACGACAACAACGCCCAGACAGCAACTACTACCACGATCGGTAGCCCCACCAAGACAGTGCCAACGCCGTGTCAGCAAATACTTCGCAAACTGCGGCGTAAGGACGAGCGCGAGCAACTCAAGCACGAGTTGCTCGACCTGCTTCGAGACAAAACATACCGCCTCGAACGCCACGACGACAGTGCTGCGGCCAGTGCAGTGCTCCACACCGTGCTGCACCGCGTGCTCAAGCTGTTCCCACAGGCCACCGACGTTCGCTCGTTGCTCCGAAATGCCGAGCGACTTTTTCCACAGGAGTTCTCGATCGAAAGCTTCGAGACGCTGGACGCCACACGCCTACGCCGAGAGTTTGACGTCCTGAAAACCGCTACCGAGCGCAAAAAGCGCGCTGCTGACCTTGAACTCAAGATCCGCAACTTGTACTTTGATCGGATCGACCCCACAAGGGTCGAGGGTATGGTGCACCAGATCTACGACCACCTGCCCGAGCTGTCCGACATCAAGTTCCTCATCAAGTACGCGCCTAGGTTGTTCCCGAAGGAGGCTCGCAACGTGAACGGCGGGCAGATTCAACGGGATCTTGTAGCCCTCCAGCAACAGTTTGCGCGGGAGCGTGCTGCCGCCGTTGATAAGCTCCTGATCGGCGTTAAAACGCTGTACAGCGACACCGAGCCAGACAACGTGCGGGCTCTTGTGACGAGCGTCGCAGCACTCTTCAAGGTACGGTACGCGGCCATCGAAGCGTTGACGGTGTTACCTTGAGCTGTTGCCTCTTGCTCACATCCTCCGTCCTGCGTATTCTCACAGAACACCAAGGAGCTGCTCAGTCTCGCAGCCGATGCTTCTGTGCTCTTCCCCGTAGATTTCCTGAACGCGCAGCCAGTCGAAGTTCGTGCCACTTTCTTGCGAATGAAAGCCGAAGTTATGGGTGGCAGCGGAGCTCCAAGTTCTGCTGGTGCTGTCAGCCTCGTGCGTTAGCAGTAGACTTTGGCACAATGAGGTAAGAGGGCCGAATACCTGCGGTTTGTTGAGCTTCATATTGACTTGACATTCAATCAGAGGGCTGGTCTTCCTCATTGACCTCTCCCTCCTCCTCCTCCTCCTCCTCCTCCTCCTCCTCCTCTTCCT
>LGTU01000982.1:0-13750 GCA_001314425.1 Phytophthora pluvialis | reverse complement strand
AAAATGCCGTTGTTAGAGCACACGCACCTCACTTAAATCGAAATGGACGTACCAACGAGGCCGCCAACCAGCCATGACTCCTCGTTGCCGTTGACGGTGGCGTCGCTCAGGTTCATGGAGCCGAAAATCACCTTGTCCCCTACAATAAAAAAAATATTATCTATAAGCTTAGTACCACAACCAAACTTCACTTACCAATTACGATGATCTTGCGGTGGTCTACGCCTTCGGTGACAAACACGGGCGAGTCTTCAAGCGTAATGCCTTTTAGGATGACCACTAACGCCGCCGCACAGTGCTTGATTGTCTTCTCGCAGAGAATGATCTTGACATCGGCGTCGTTGTCCATCGCCGTCCTGAAAGCTCGGGCAAAGGCCTTGGACGTTAGCGTGTACATCAACACGTACACGCGCTCACCTGGGCCAGCCGAGCTGATCAGCTCGCATATGTGCGCCTGAACGGTTTTGTAGAGATGGGGCTTGAAGCGCTCGAGCAGCAGCACCTCTTGCGACCCCCCCCAGCTCCGCGGAGGGCTCGCGAATTTGTGCAGCGAGAGCGTCATGTTCCGGTGTCCCCCGCTGCCACCGCCGCCACAAGCCCCTCCGCCATGGCTGTGACTTGAGATGCAGACGCAGCGACTTCATCTGCCCCGTCGAGCCTGGCTGTCACCGTCGCCTCCGCATCCCTGGCGCCTTGGTCAACTTGCCCCGTGCCGTGGTCATTGAGACTGTCAATCTCCTGCACATCCGTTGGATAGTCGTCGGCAAAGTCGTCGGCCAAGTCGTACTCAACCTCATTAGTCGATGCTTCTTATGGAGGCCCGCCAGCTTGTCCGTCGACACCTGCTGTCCGTGTGCAGCCTCGGCGTTCAAACGGTGCCAGAGGCATGCTACGGTCTCCGGGCGCATGCCGCCGAACTCGACACCGCGTTTGATGATCACGCGGCCCTTTTTGGTGCGGTTTTCGGGCCTCCGCAGGAACTCGTACACGCGCTGCGCTTCTTCAGCGCTGACGTGCTGTCCAAACCGCCTTCGCGGAGCAGCGCGGGGGCTCGCATCTCCGACGACGATCGTCGTGCAACGAGGGTCATTTGCCCCAAAACGTATGTTTTTGAATTCGTTTTTTACATTATTGCAAAATCAATTTATTTATTTGCATCCTACGTGACAAAACTACTGTTTTTGACACAATTAGTGTTTTTTTGGGTACGCGTATCCAAATTTCGAGGTACCCAAAATTTTAAAATGGGTGTACCCTATAGCTGGTACCGCGTACCAGTCTAATGACAACCAATTGTGATCGCACCAAGATGCTCCACCGATGGCCGCAGCGGGGCCTGGCGCCAGCAACGCCGGCGGCGCAGCGCGCGTTCTGGAACCAGGCGCTGGAGTTCTTCTCGCGCCTGAAAGGAGGCGGCGACGCGTCCGGCCCCGACGCTGTCGCCCCTGCCGACGCGCAAGACCAAGCGCGCAGTTCCAGGCGGACGGCGAATAGCGCGGGGCGCCCGCGACTCCCCGCAGACGCCGAGTTCCCGACGTTCATGGGGAACGCAGGGGCGAGCCAAGTGGCCCACGCCAAGAACGTCTTCTCTGACTTTGCGCGGCATCTGAGACGCACCTCGGACCCGGTGCAGCTCATGCAGTCGTGGGACGTCGTGAGGCAGTGCCGCCCCTTTGTCGTTGACCGCGACGGCCTCCGACTCGCTGACAAGGAGGCTGCGGACGACAAGGCAGAGGCTGCCGATGTGCTACTGATGCTGCCCGCCGACGTATTTGCCCAATGTACCGCTGGAACCAACCGCCGCACGATGTTCGTGAGCTCGACGTCGCTTCGAGACGTAAAAGGGAACGTCACTGCGGCCAATGAGGCTGTCGTAGTGGCCTTACTGGTGGAATACTTGTACGCTGCTCGCGATCACAAAAGGATCATCGAGTTCTTCGAGGACTACAGCCGCAACCGTCTCAACTGGCTAAGGGAGCGATCTGCAGTGGAATCTGGAGCAGATGCATCCGCCCCCGGGCTCAGAGTTCTCTCGACTTTTGGCGAAGACGAGGAGCAAAAGAGACTCTCATGGTTTGTGCGCGCCACTCGCTTATGGGCTCCGGCACGTACCGTGTATCTGAAGTCGCTTCTGGCAACGAATCGATACCGCAAGATCGTACAGTTTGCTCGAGAAGATGCACGCAACCTGGAAACTGCCTGTGAGTCCGTGATGACCATGTCGCCCGTACTTATCGGTTGCCGCAAGGAAAAGGACAGCGCTTTGGCGCGGCTCGCTATTGAGACGATGTCGAAGAAGAACCCTGTGGCCGTACTTCCGCTAACCTTTTACGAGCTCGCCTTCAAGGCTGCTATGCAGAAGAAGAATCGTGACGAGGGTGACCTCGATAATGCGCTCTGGGTCGCTCGCGTGATGCAGGACGAAGCAGGATATGTGCTTCACCCCGATCTCTGGTTCTTACTCTTCAACACGAGCTTGCATCTGAAGCGAGTGGACTGCGCGCTTGAGGTCTTCGGTCTGTACTGTGAGAACTTTACCTCGCTGTACCAGGACCACTTCCGCCGAGCGCTGCGTAAAGCTTGCCGACTAAACCTTCCTGAAGTTGTGCTGGCCATGGTGCGTCAGTGGCTGGCTGCATTTGACAACAGCGCTCACTGTGTGGATGCAGAATCGAAGACGAAAGTGCTGGAGTTTGTGCTGTGTGAAATGACATCTAGCGGTCATCCGGTGTCTGCCCTTACCGAGATGCTCGCTATTATGGAGTCCTCCCAGATCGAGACAGGCGGTGTAGTGCTCCAGCGAGTTGTCAAGACGATTCTTGACGACGCCACTGAGTGTCATTCGCCTCACGAAGCCATTAAGAACTCGCTTGAGTTTTGGAAGACACACGACTCCGTGGTGCAGAGCTCGGTATACTTGATGTACCTACTCATCCAGCAATGCCTGACGCGCGGTTGGATCGACGAGTGCGAATTGGTGGTGAACGAGATCGCAGAGCGTCGATTCTCAGGGGTGCCGTGCAATACCGTCGTCAAGATCATGGACGTGAACGAGGAACGCGGGCGATTCGAGAACAACGTGAGGATGTGCGAGGCGCTGCTGAAGTTGCTTCCCCGCTCAGGGCTCAAGTCGCTGAACCAAGCGTTTTTCGAGGGCTACATGAAAGCACTGCTGTGTCTTGGTAGGTTCAGCGAAGTGCGCGAACAGCACGCTCGCCTAAAACTTGGCAAGCGCTACCCGAAGAGCGCGCCTCTTGCCGTTGCCCTGCGCGATGCAAAGGCCCAGCAGTTCTAAGCACAGCGGTTCGACTTAGATTTCCCATAGAGCAGCGTCGAAGTTCTAATCTACGCAACGTCGTGTTACCTGTACGAGCCGAGTTCTTGGTATGCATGGGCACAAGTGGCTTGGCCCCCAAATCACACGTTCGCTCAGGTGATGCTCAGCAGGTTGGTGTTATCGGCGCAGTCGTCTGCAGGGACGCTCCGCATACCAGGGTGTAAGAAGTGTTATTGCTTACAGGTAGGTAAGGTAGCCTTGGCGGAATGACACGGTAAATGCTGTGCGATTGTAGACGAACCCACGCTCGAATATCTTTTTCGTAATCGTGCGATACTTGTGCACTTATCTATATCTGCCATGATAGCCAGAGTTCGATTCCGCATTGCCAGTCACTTATCTCACAACGTGATCTACGAGGACGAGGAGATGACAGGGATACCATCGACCATCACCGGTGTTGACGCGGCGGGGGCACTCCGAGCAGCACTCACTCTACCAGAATGCCTCGGTGCATTGTTTTTCTGCTGCTCCTTCGTCGGCTTGCGTTGTCGCAATTGTTTCTGACGCTTCTCGGCTACGGTCGATACGCGCTCCGCGCGTTTCACACGTTCCGGTTGACCGAGCGCTTCGAAGGCACGCGAAACAGAACTCACAATAGTCTTGCGGTCATCTTCGTTTTGTGCCTGGGCGAAATCGATCATCTCGAACACTTCGGCCATGAACGCCCAGTCCGACTCGCCCTCAAATGTCTCCAGGAGCCTAACACCAAGAGCTCCATTTACGGGACGTTTGTTGCCAGACGTGGCCAACCACTGCTTGAGGGCCGTCTTTACAACCGCCAGACGCCTGCTGTGGCAGCATTCACGAAGGAATACACCGAAATGATGTTCACTGGTGCGCAAACGGAAAACATGGTCGAAATGCGTCATTGTCTCCAGCAATTCCTCATCACTCACGTTGTCGACGCTGCTGCAAAGAGCGGGCACCAAACTTTTGATCAACGAAAGAGTGAACACGCCCTGCACTTCCAGCTTGTCCACGTCGTGCATCAGGGTGATGATATCTGCTCCACGTTTCTTCATACACAGATAATTGAAGATATTGGCCAAGATGGCAAAGCGGCGGGGTTCAAGGTGTGGGTTTGTCTCGCGAATCAGACCCCACGCCTCCGTGGGTTTATCCAGCAACAGCAGCGCATTCACAGCCATACGGACGCCTGCATAATGGAGAGGTTCGTCAGCATGCTCAGCATGCAGAGCCAATAGTTCTGGGACGCGCTCACACTCCTGTGCGTACACAGCCGCTGTGATCACACGTGGGAACAGGTGCTCGTGCCTCGGGGCCAATCCATCAATGTCCACCATTGTATCAAATAGCGCTAGCACGCTCTGTGCAGTTTCGACGAGCTTCTCGAAGCGCTCCGGGTGATCCTCCTGTTCACGAATCCGCTTCAAGCACATGCCGTACGAATCTCTGGGCGTCGTCAACACGGTCTTATCCTCCTCTGCCTTGCGTTCAACACGGTTTCTTTGGTTCGACCGACGCTTATCCTTCGGCTCCACCTCGGTAAAGTAGTATTCGTTGTCATATGTACGAATGGCACGCAGATAGTCGTCGGCACGCAGCTTGAAGCCCTTGACACGCATATCTTCCAGAATCGAGTCCAGAAGCTCCACCGTGCGAGTCGCGGACACTGCAAACAGCAGCTGCCTATAGAAGAAAACCGACGTAGGCTGATTCTCCCGAGTCACTGACTCATAAAACTCGAACACTTCGTTGTAGCACCTCTCCGTGATCAACGCCGACAGGTACTGGACGTTCATATTCGCCGTCACGTACACCCCCGCGGCCTGCGCGTCGTGGTACATGTCGAACATCTTCGGGTAGTACTTCGGGCCACACATCGCGTAGGCACTCATCGCCCACGAGTAGAACATGCGGAGGTGGCTGCCCAGCGCCACCACGTTCTCGTCCTCCATGACGTTCGCCCCTGGCAGCACGACGCCCGTCCCCGCTTTCGTGCGCTTCGCAAGTTCTTCAGCGAGCTTTCCCCGGTGCTCCACGATAGTCAGCGCGAGCACCGGCTGCTTGGCGATGACTAGCAGGGCCATGGCCTCCTGCTCCGTGACTTTGGTCAGTACGTCGTCGAAGCGCAGCGGCTGGTACTGCGTCTCGAGCTCGCCCTTCGCCCCGTCCGTTGCCACCGCCAGCAGCGGGCACTTGCCCTCCAGCCCCATGGCCGAGTACAGCGGCGCGTAGCAGTCGGCCACGCTCTTGACGACGGCCGCGTAGAGCTTCTGCGCCGCCAGCGACTGCATCCAGAGCTTCTTCTGCTCCATGCCGCGCTGGAATTGCTCCTTGAGGGCGCGCGCGCGTGCGTCCTCCGGGTCCTCGGGCTTCTTCTCGTGGCCGAACAGGTGCTCGGGGCCCTCGTCGTCCTCCAGGTCCTCGTGCCCCTCGAAGGCGGCGGCGATGGCGAAGGACGGCGTCGTCTTGGGCTTCTGCTGGCCACCCGGGGGCATGAACGAGGAGTTTCGGTGCGGGGTCGGCGGGACGATGGCGCCCCAGGACGCGCACAAGACGGCGGGGGCAGCGGGGGTCGCCGACGAGCGCCGCAGCGCCCGCGCCAGCAGCGCCAAGCTGCGTGATCGGGGCTTGAGCATGATGTGGGATCTGAAGCGCTTATGTAGCTTATGTCTGTGACAGCCAGCCCCTCATTTTGACGTCATCTGATTGGTGGAAAATATCAAATGAAGCCATCTCCATGTCCAATCGCATACAGCGTACGTTTGTTGCGTACGCCACACAAGTCGTGGCTCGCGGAACACCGCTCGTTTTGGGCCACACGCTCATGCTGGCGGAGGTGGCGCGTCGGCGCTCGTCGTGGCTGCGCTCGCTGGCGACAGCTCGGCGTCTATCGCGGCCGGTGCAGCTGCAGGCGACTGCGCGGCCTCGCAAGGAGAAGGACGGGGAGGCTGCGACAGCGGACACGCGGCCGCCGGTCGGCGGGGGGAGAAGATCGTCCGGCGTGAAGCCTCAGAGCCTCAACTTCTTCCTGCAGCTGCACGCGAACATTGGCGACGGCAACGCGGCGGCTGTTCCGGACCCCAAGAGCCGTGCGACGGGTCCACTAGGCGAGAAGCAGCAGCAGCAGCAGATCAGGGAGGAGCAGGTGACGCTGCAGGCGGACGCAGCCGCGGGGGAGTTCCCCTCGCTCATCGCCTGCGGGTCTCCGGCCCGAAAGGACCTCGACAGGGCCAGAGAGAGCTTGCACAAGATGGCGAGGAACCTGGCCGACCCCCGTGCTGCGGTGGCCGGAGAGATGGGCTTCAAGCGAGCCAGGAGGCAGCTTAAGGCGGCTACGGTCAAGCTGGACAACATGCTGTACAACATGCAGCAGCAACGGGACTATGCGCAGGTGGAGGCGGTAGCCTTCGTGTGGGAGGAGGAGTTTCCGCACTTTGCAGGCCAACGCAAACACTGGACCGTCATTAGTGAGCACTACGCGTGGGCGCTCAACAACCAGCAGCGCTTCCAAGACGTTGTCGACAAGTTCTTCGACTGCTTCCGAGAAGAGGGGGAAAGAAGCGCGGAGGGCCTAAGTCTTCTGTCGCCGCGACTGGCTCAGTCGATTTTCGTTGCGCTTGGACATCTGCGCGATGCTGCGGGGGCGCTGCAACTGCTGGATACGATGCAACGCCATGCCGTGCATGTGACAAAAGTATCCTACTTCCACGTGCTGACCGCTCTGCTGTATGATCAGACGTTCACCCACTTTGAAACTGTGATGCAGATCTGCGAGGAGATGGTCGCCAAACTTCCGGGTGAGATCGTGCCGCTGTCGCTGTTGCCGATGGTCATGATGACTGCAGCAACTTGTGGCGAATCCGAACGGGCAATGAAGTTTTATAGCCACCCGCCGGACACCGGTATGCCCATGTCGATCTTCACTGAGTTTCGTTTTGAGATCTGCTTGCAGCAGCTGAATCATTTGGGAGACGACGCGATGCTGATGGAAATGTACCACAACTTGATGGAGTCGGTAGACGCAAGCCGCGACCTCAAGGAACGAGTGTCAAAGTATCTCATCAGGACGCGCGTGACGCTTACTACGGCTGACACGCGCGACAAACGTCTCAGTGTGGCCTGTGAGATCTTGGAGATTATGAACCAGCACAAAATTCCCGTTAGTCACCACGCCATCTACCCGCTAGTGCGCACGTTGTTGCTTGATCCTCCTTCTTGGAATAGCGTTGCTGGCGACCACAACGACCAAGGAGACGACCAAGTTCAAATTCAAATTCGCGTGGAGTCCGCGGAAGAGCTACACAAGTTTTTCTCACAGTTCCCGCACTCGTTGTTGTGGAATGAGTTCACTTTATGTGAAGCTATTGTCGCTGGTGTTCACACCCACCGTGCTGATTTCGTCGACGATCTCTTCGTGTACGCGTTCACTAATGGAATGGGAATCAAGTACGCAGCGTTGGAGCAGGTGGTGGTTTACTACTACCGACTCGGTCTCATCAATGATCTCGAGCGAGTGTCCGACATGGTACGTGCCCTGCGTCTGAACAAGCACATCCCGCTGGGTATCGCACTAACAGAGGTCGGAATGGGAGCGAGCCTTCGCCTGAATCGATACGAGGACGTTGTAATGCTCTTCGAGGATTTTTCGTCTCTGGACGGTGAGCGTAGACGAGTTCTAAAGCGCCAATTCATGCTCAAGACCGTGCTTGAGGCGTACAGACACTTGGGGCGCGGTGACGAAGCTATGGCGATTCAAGAGCTGTTGCGGCAAACCCACAGCACTCTATTAGATAGAAGCGAGTGTATCGAAGGGGAGGACACAAAGGAGGAGATCGGGCTGGATGAAGAGAACGCAGACGAGAGCGAACCCATCGACGTTAGCAAGAGCGAAGAGATTGTCGAAGAGGAGTGGTTGTCCCTACATCGCTTCAATCGAGACTTGTAGTCATACCTCGAAAGCCTCAAATGGGGAACAATATACAGAAGCCGTAGCGCTGGCAGCGAGAAAGAAGTGGTCGTGTGGGTTGGCGTGAGATTCAAGCGTGATGTTGACCTTGCTGTGTTGCGTGAGGTGCTGGCCTGTACCGAGACGTGAAGCTATTTGAAGGCTTGATGATGAGGATGATGAGCAAAATATAGCGAGCTATAAAAGCATGGCGCTACACCTCACTCGCGAAATGCCTGATGGGATGGTCGCCATATCCGCAAGGATGTCTTCCGAAGACGAGCTGCTGCCAGCGCCGACGGAGGTACTCGCCGCCTTTGAGCCGTTCGTGCAATGGCTGCTCTCTGCTTCTGTGGACGACTTGACTTGTCTGCCCGAAGAAGTTTTCTTGGGCTTCAAAGCAGCAGGTGAAGCGGACGACGGCAGTGAAGACGAACCTAACGCTAAAAGCTCCGACTCGGCACAACGAGAGGACCGACCACCGTTTGAAAATGCCTACAAAGCACGAATCGCGCTAGCCGAAGCTGAAGGGGAGCTAGAAGCAGCCTGGGATCAGTTGTCTTGTGCTCGGAGAGAGTGGGGTACGCTGGACGAGAAGCTGCTAGCTTTGCAGGACGAGCGCGACGAGAACCATGAGCACATTTCGCTCCTAGAGCGACGGATCATCAAGCTTCTGCAGGATCGTGACCTGGCCATCGCGGAGACGTACACCACGGAAAAGCAGATTCAAGACGCTGAGTTTTTCAAGGAAAAACAGCAAAAGCGGCGACAACAACAGGAAGAAGAGCAGAGGAAGGCGCGCGTTGCCTCTGCACTGCGCAAGCTGCTGCTGCGTCGAAGCAGCGAAGAGAGTGGTAACAGCAGCGGCCGCGAGTCCCCAACAGCGTCTGCAACACCGAAATACACTGAAAAAGACGTTCGCCGACTCAATAAGGAACTGGCCGACTCTAAAGTGGCGGCAGCAGTGGCCAAGGCGGAGCGAGATGAGCGGCGCCATGCCATGCGTCGAGCGGAGCGCCGGTGCGTTGAGCTGAAGCTGGCGCTGGCGCAGGCCAGCGCAGAAGAAGACGACCTGCAAGTGTCTCTCCAGCAACTGACCCGAGCGCGCCGTAGCTCCGTAGACCACTTGCAGCAGATATCGCTCTTCTCAGCGGCCGCGCTACCGCTGCAGCCTCCGCCAGCGCCGTCGGCGGGGCAGCGGGCGAGCACAGGGTAGCAGCTCGCGACGCTTCACTATTAATTTAGATAGGTTCAAATGAATGGACATTTGTATCAAAAATGGTATGATATGCCAACATACTTGCCAAGGTATTCGTTCATAAGGGGCATATTATTGGCACCAAATTTGTTATTGTTGAAAAGGTCGTCGCGACAATGGAGGAGCCCAAGCCCGTGCACTTCGGCGATGAGTCGGACGAGGAGGAGCAGAACCCCGGCGCCTTCATGTGGATTGAGGGCGACTCTCTGGCGCCGCCCTGCCAGAGCGACCGCGCCGTCGTGTCCAAGATCGTGGAGATCGCGCGCGTGACCCCCGACGACGTGCGTCCAGTGGACTTGGAGGCCCAATGCGCGAGGAATGCCCGTCCACTCACTGCTGTGCATTCTGTTGCCTCTGTAGGTTCTGTTCGACTTGGGCTGCGGTGACGGCCGCATCTGCATCGAGGCGGCCAAGCGCTTCGGCGCGCGCGCTCGCGGCGTGGAGATCGAGGAGTTCCTGATCAAGCGATTCCGCGAGCTGATCATCGGCAATGACCTGCAGCAGCTCGTGAGCGTCTCACACGGCGACCTGCTGGAGGAGGACCTCTCGGAGGCCACGGTCATCGTCACGTACCTGCTGCCGGATGCGCTGGACCAGCTGACGCCCAAGTTCACGGAGTTGCTGAGCCAGACCGACAAGGACGTGCGCATCATCTGCAACACGTGGGGAATCCGCGGCCTCACCCCCGACGAGCGCCACGACACCGGTCCCTACGACAATGTGCCGCTGTTTGTGTACAGAAGCCGCGGACGCTCTTCCGCGTCAAAGGAGGAAGATCAGGAGGAGATGGAGGAGGAGGTTGAGCCTAAGCAGTCATAACGTTATCCGGATAGATAGAGGATGCAATGCAACACAGAGAAAGCTAAGAGAGGCAACCAGAGACCAGCATTCGTAGAGTAGACTCGACTTCAGACTGCATGTCAGCAAACTGGGCACTCGCTCGCTCGCTCATTTGTCTCCACGCTTATCCTGTCTGCCTTGCCGACTGTCGTGCTGCTGTTGCTACTGGTCGTCTATCACGGGGTCTCCTGAGGTCGCTCCGTCGCCATGGCCCCGCTCAGGCGCTGCTGGACTTGTTGATGCGGTGCATCACGAACATGCTCGTGTCCAGGTAGGCGAGCGTCATGTTCTTGACGCAGGCCTTCTCCTTGGGCGAGAGCTCCGAGTCGGATTTGTTGGCGCTGCACTTGTCCCAGGCCAGTGCCGTGATCTTCGAGATGGCCTGCTGGATCATCGCGCGCTGCTGCTCATCCATGATCAACTGCTGCATCTCCGCGGCACCCGTGGACGCGCCGCCGCCCAGAGACGACGAGGGCGCGGAGGACGGCGAGTCGAACGACGACGACATCGCCGACGCGCTGTAGTCGTACGTGGGCTCCTCGTACGTGTGCGACTGCGAAGACGAGCCCGTGGGCTCCGGCCCCTTGCTCTTGCCGAACCCGAAGAAGGACATGCTGCTGCTGCTAGTGCTGGGTGATTGGTCTCCGCTTGGTTTGGCACCACTCCGCGTGGTCCGGCTAAGTTCGATTCCATTTAAAAGCTAAGTTCGTTTTGATTGAAGAGCTAAGTTCGTTTTTGATTTTAGAGCTGACTTCGCTTTGATTTAAGAGCTAAGTTCGATTTCTCAGCGGATACGAAGCTAAATAATGTAGATTCTGACTTCGTAACAGAGGCCCTCGCCATGGACGGTACCTCGGAACGGGCGGGACCAACTGTTTACGGACATCGTCATACAGAAATAAAAATTGCCCCAGGGGTTGCTGTATGCATATAATATATCTCTATATATTTCAGTGCGAGGAGACCTAGAAATTAGTAGTTCGAAAGCCAACCCTATCCTCAAGGATTTACAGCGGTCCAAAAGCATTTTTGCTGAACACATCTTCCATTCCCTCATTTGCGTTCATGGTTCGTATAAGTGTTTTATGGCACCTGCAGGAATATTTACGTAACATACCACCCTTAAAATAAACTGAGGTTACGGCCCATTTTGGTTGCGACAACCTGCCAACCAAAGCTGGCTCAAACCAGCAGATTCTTTTCTTCTGAAGTGAACCGTGAGCAAACCACTGAGTATTCGAATGAAGTCTTGTCTCACGTCTCTCTTGGTCTTGCCCAATATGTACGCAATGTTTCAGCAAAACTGAATGTGGTGCCATTAAGGGGGGGGGGGTCAGAATTAGCTTTTCGCAGTGATTTTCAAGGCGAAATGGTAACCATATTCTACATGTTCGGCGGACACTTTATTTCTAGAAATGGTTCTGCTGTTGAGGTAAATCATCCGCAACGGCAAGTTTACCCTCAGTCTTGTATTTTCTCCCGCAGCGCGTGCTCTTGGAAAGTCAAGGATACCAGTGTATCTTTCTCTTGCCCGCACGCAGCAGGTATGATCATTGATGACATTCCATCACTCTTGCTCTTATCACGCTTATATGTCTTGGTAGGAAACGATGAGTGCTGCAGCCGAGGAAAACGAGAAGACCAAGGTCCACCTGACGCGTGACGACTAATGATTCTTGTATGCAATCCTAGAAGCTTCGCCATGATACGTGGCTGCGAGAAGAAGACTGCCGATGGCGCAAAATCTACGATGCCTGGTGCATTCAAGCAGCTGGCCGAGTACCCCCACATCACCTCCAAGACACCAGGGCTGAAACTGTTGTCAGCCGACAGTATGAAGCACCGATGGAACACGTATAAGAACAAATTTAAGAAAACTGTCAATGCCAAGCGTTCCGAGACGGGGGTGGGTCTTACCCACAAGGAAATCAAAGCTGGACTCTCAATTCCTGCAAAGCTCGCCAAAATGTGTCCTCACTTCGCCAGAATGCAGAGTTTGTTTGGGGAAAGTACAACGTGAAAACTGCGGCGACAAAAGAGCTCGGTGATGTTCGTCACGAAGTGGAATCAGAAACTACGCCGACAAGTAAAACTGGTAGTGAAGCAAGCAGTGACGATAGTAGTGATGTTGACAGTGACGCTGGACGTGATGTCGGGTACATGAAGATGGACGTGACGCTGGGCGTTACGTTGGACGTGACACTGGACGTGATGGCCGGCGTGATGGTGGATGTAACGATGGGCGTGACAGCGAGAACGACAAGTTAGGAACCCGAATTCTCTGAATTTTAGATCCAGAGTTTCTCCAGAGTTATGACTCCGACCCAAACTTACCTCGATACTTAATATGGGATGGCAACCCAAATTTTTTTTGGCACTTCTCTTTCATCAAAGTTCCCAAAAATAACCGTCAAACTCGATAACCTGTTACATATATGTCAGAACGACGCCACCGAAACCCAGCGCACGATTCTCTCCGAATTTCGATTCACGTGTACCCATATTTAAATGATTGCTCCACGACAATAGTAAGTTCGGAGCCTCTGACAATAAATAACCGGTGACAGCGAAAACACACAAGTGAATGTTGCTTGTGGCGGACCACAAGTAACATCAAAACCAATCATCCAATGAATGTTGCTTGAAGCGACGCTGATTCTGTTCAACTAATAACAGCGACAAATACATCGGGTTGAAATACACATTTTTTACATCTTAAAAGGCAGCATCAATATAATGCATGAACGAAGTGCAACGGGAATGAACGATGTGAAATGGGTGAGGTTGCATACAAAAAGGCATACAAATGAAAGGCGTAACCATGGATTGGTGTAGTTCGAGATCATGCAAGATCTAGTTCCCTTATTCACCACTTGCTTAGAACTTGCGCGTCCTCTTGGTGATGACATTATTGCTCGGCTGATTGTAGGATTTTGGGCCTTCTTCTGGGTTTGGCTCGCCCTCCTGCTTTGATCCAGCCTGCTTCTTAGTGCGTGGCTTTGATTTGACAGCAGTCTTGCGCTTGGGAGCTCCTCGGCGCTTTGGTGTGTGTGTGTGTGTGTGTGTGGCGTCATGACAGACAGCGGCACCCCGGACGACACCAAAGACAGCGGCATGAGGAGCAGCCATGGATGCGGGAGGGGGGTGGGGCTCGGCGGGCAGCGGCACCATGGGCAGCGGCACCATGGGCAGCGGCACCAAGGTCAGCAGCACGACTGACGACGGGCAGTGGCACAACGGATAGCAGAGCGGCGTGGGGGGACTACAGCGCGATGGACTGCTGCACGACGGACAACAGCATGATGACAGTTGGTCGACGGCATGGCAGATGTGGTGTAGTGGACGTCAAATTTGGTGGTCCACTCAAGAACCGGGACATAATTGGAGCATTTACGGTACT
>LGTU01000981.1:0-13765 GCA_001314425.1 Phytophthora pluvialis | reverse complement strand
AAATAAATAACTCGACCTGGCATCATTTTCTTGGCGACGTTTCTATTATAGTGACGCTGTACAAAACACAAAAGTATCCAAAGCGTGTTCTTGACTAGGTCGTCTGCGACTTACGCAGGGAATACGAAATTTTTATTTTTTAGAGTGGTGCATGAGAAGCGTAAATGTCAATGCAGAGTGTCTAGAGCAGGGATGCTTGAAATGCGCGTAAAACACGTGCCAATCCAAGTTCAGGTTAGCTAATGGTCATGAGTCTGGACGCTGTGCGCCGCCTCCTGTTTTTTTTGTCAGTCTCCACCTTCATGGGGATGTCAGTGCCGTCTTCAGCGGTAGGAGAAAACAGCGGATTGTTGAACAACTCAATCGTCTTGTAATAGGTGGGGAAACACCATGCAGGCCGAGCAGTGGGACGGACGGACGGCTGTCAGTGAAGTAGAGACAGAAGCGACAGCAGTCGTGCGAGGTCTAGCAGCTGCCGATGAGTTGGCAACCGCAGAACGGGGTAAGATACCGCCGGAAGATATTGCACATGGAGCTCGACGAGAGGGGGTCGAACAGGCGGCGCCAGCGGCCGACAGCGGTTAGGGCTGCTCAGAGTTGAATTTACCAGTCCAAGAGCAAGCGGCAACCAGTGGCAACAGACGAACGCGAAGCGAGCACTGCGGGGAAGCAGGGTTAGCCAAGCGAAGACAAAACAGAGGGCGGAGTGGAGTGTTGCGGGGAAGTGACACGACGCGACGACGGACGAGGCGAACAGCGCGAGTGCTGCACGGAGGACTAGACGGCCCGGAGACCAGTGTGTTTCCCAGTCAGCGAGTTGCGACGTAAGGGCCCAGTGTTCCGAGTGGCTCGGTTGGCGCCACTGAAAGGGACTCTGTAGGTAGTGGGGTGCTGTCAGCTTAGTTAAGTAAAGAAGAGGATAAATAGGTTGTTGCAAGGACAGGCAAGCACCGGCGCAGGGGACTACCGAGTGTACTACGAGGACAGGCACTGAGCTACGACCAAGCCCGGCGTGCAGGATACTCTAGACACGTTACATGGTGGTCATACAGGGGCTGACATAAATATAAACTGACTAAACCCTTCGGGCACGAACGGCCGCAGCAACAACGATGACGACGACGGGAGTAAGGACGCGATCAGCACCGAGAACGCCGACGGCGCAACGGCAATCGGGATCACAACCAGCGACGATGGTAACAGTGGTGGATACGTCAGCGCAACCAATGATGACAGCAGCAATATCGATTCCGACGCAGCCAGCATCGGCGGTGACAACGCATGCGGCAGCAACATCGGCGTCGTGGCCAAGTTTGCCAGTCAGTACCGCAGCAACAACGACGACGGGTAGTGTCCATACGGCATCTGTCGCAGATGCACCAGACAACGTACCAGCACTGGGAGCTATTCTCCAAGAACTAGTTACGACGATCGCACGCCTGGATACACGGATGGGCAGTCTGGAAGCAGCAAGAAACACGAACGCAGCAGCAACAGCGATTGTGTCGGGGAGCGGGCCACCTCCGCCACCAGTAGCTGGGGTAGCAGCAGCATCGGGCAGTGGACCACCTCCACCAGCCCCGGCGGCGGCAACAGCACGAGACCAAGGGCTTCCAGCGCAACCTCCAGCACCGAGAAGGGCGACAGGTGAACGACCAGCAGCACCACCAGCACCGGATCCAGATGATGGCGGTGACGGCGACGGTCATGACAGTTCGAGTGATAGTGAAGTTGATCGCGGTGATGGCGGCGGAGCACGAGCAGCTCGAGACGGACAACGACGCAGACGACGGCCGAATATCAAAGACTTGGAGCTACCTACGTTCACACCCTCGCCAAAGGTGTCTGTCTCCACGTGGATCGACCGGGTATACCTCGCCTTGGAAGAAGCAAGAAGTTCGGGTCGCGGCAAGTGGTCAGACAGCGAGCTCTTCTTCATCCTGGGGAACAAGTTGATGGAAAGCGCGTCAAGGTGGTGGGTGACGATGAACAGGAAACTGAGCCAGCAGGAGCATACCTGGACGACCCTGAAAACGGCACTATTACGGAGATACGGTTGGACATCTCAGCAGGAGACTGGAGAGTGAACCAGCAACAGATGATGCCAGGCGAGATGTACGCCGACTTCGCGGCAGGACTGAGAGATGATACGGCCAGGAACTTGGTGGAAGAGCGAGTCTTATTAGCACAGTTCTACAGATGCTTGAATCTTACCGTGAAGCAGCTAGTGAGGCAGCGGGACCCGATGACGCTGGAGAGAGCAGTTGATTTCGCGACAGAGATCGACTACACGAATGCCAACGTGGCACAGGGTATGCAGAATATCGGGCAGCCATGGGCGACGGCCCCAAGTCCGTATTTGATCCCCATGACTGGCACTACAGGGCAGACTATGGTTATTCCAGGTGTTGGCGGAACGGGTCTGCCTTTGGCTGTTATGGCTACCGCACAGATGACGACGGCAAGCGGCGACGCCACCACGCTGTCCCTCTTCACGAACCCGCAGGGCGTGCGGAACAAATTCTCAGGTACGTGGGGCGTACTGAAAAGACGGCTGTACAACGGGAAATTTTGAGCCGAGACAGCGAAGAAGGAACGCAAACCCAAGCCAGAGCCAGTGGCGAAACGTGGCCCCAGCGGAACGGCTGGCAGCGCAGACAAGAAAGCTAAGGTAATGCGGACAGCAGTAGCATCCGAAAGCAGTGAGAATGATTCCGACGCAGCGCAACCACCACCGAGGAAGAAGAGGAGCCGTGGAAACGTGAAGCAGGAGGTGGCCCCATACCAGAGGGTCGGCACCCCGAGGAAGCGTGAAGAACGAAGGAACTATGGTAGCGGCAGCTACCAGGAACAGCCAAAATGTTACGCGTGCAGAGAACCTGGCCACTCCGCGGGCAGATGCCCAGACCCGGTGGCGAAGGCACGGAATGACGCGTACCTCGCTTCGCGGCATACCGCTGTGAAGACGGCGGAAAACGAGGAGCGGGCTTAGTGAGGGGATCACTACGTCCGGCAGAGCCACGAGTTCCCCAACAGACGGCGAGTGGTAGGAAGCGCGCAGAGCATGAGAAGTTGGTGATGATGTGCAGACTAGATCAGGAGGAGAATGAGGTTCAGTCACGCGAGCAGATCGTGGCCACAGTGAGGAAGGCGGCACACGGGTGACTGGACGAAGGAATGAGCGGACGTGACGAGGGACTCGCAACACGGTATGTGTCAACAGTGCGGCGGACGATGGCGACGGCACGGTATGTACGCACTGACACCAACGCTAAGGTGGTGGATAGCGGTGCAGTATGTCTAACTGGGGAATGCGCGATGCCAATGGAGGAACGGAGCCGAAGCTGGGGAAGGCGACGCAGTGCGTACAGGCAGGGAAGCAGACGACACTACGGTAGCAGTGGTGACGTCGGTAGCAGTTGTAGCAGACGACTCGCTAGCTAGCGAGCCCCCTGTGACGAAGGACGCGACGCAGGAGACGAGCACCAAGGCGAGCGCGGCAGCGATGACCACGGACACCACAGCGATGGCCACGTCGGTGACGGCAGTGGACGCCCCTGTGCTGTTGGTGACGAGTGCGGCGGCTACGACGGATAGCAGCATGCCTGACGAGAAGGCAGCACCGGCGGAGGTGACGGTGACGACGAGCGACGCGACCAAGGAGCTGAGCCCGGACGGCAGCCAAGAGGAGACGAGCATCGCGAGCAGCATTGGCGGCACGACGTGAGAAACGGACGACTGAAGACGTGAGCCGAGCTATCCCCGACGACAAGCGAGCACACGTGAGCCTCGTACAGCGACCCCAGGAGACGACGACAACAACGGCGAGCAGCAGCGGTGCCGTACGCAGTGTTGAGGCGGACGACGGTCTACCTACGGCATTGATGGAGATGTCGGGCGGTTGGCGACAAGTGAAGTTAGATAGCGTAGCAAGGTACACAGTGGCCGGCACACATTGGACGGCGTGGGGCGACAAGTCGAACGCACCAGCTCCGATTGACTACGTTGAAAGCATCGGTGGATTCTTATTTGACATGCTGGGCGTGTGGACATTCGACATGCAGAACGTGTTCGGCCAGACTGTGAAGGTGATGGCATCGCGGAGGTGTGTTCGAGCGAGGTTTTGGTTGGCGTGGACTTTCTGCGGGAACATCGAGCAACCATGGACTTCGGCAAGAATGAGGTTTGCTACGACGAGGACGAACGACTGGTGGTCATACCCTTCCGGACGTTTGCTGGTGGCGGACGAAGTAAGGTGGCTGCAGTACGCATGGTGAGCTGAGCACGACTTGCGAGGAGCACCATTACGCCAGGAGATATATCCGTGGCGGCAGGAGACGGCGAGAAGGGGATATTCGTTCCTGGAAGAGGCTACGGCTCGGTGATGTTGGCGATAACAGTCACAGAAGTGCGAGGAGAAGAGGCGTGGGTTCCAGCGATTAACGCGGCGGCAGCAGAGTGAAGTCCCCACCGAAGAAGGAGTTGGGCACGTGGATCCCGCTCGACAAGGACATGATGGTGCTGGAACTGAACGGCGAGATGTCGAAGGAGCGGATCAGCGAGTGGCTGAAGGGACTCGGCGACGACTCGACTCCGATGGAAGACGAGCATGACGTGAACATTGGCACGAAGGACGAAGATGGGCAGACACTAGTGCTGCAGCTTTTCAGAGCGTATCGAGAGGTGACTAACAGCAAGGGGCGATTGTCTACCGGCGACCACGCTAGACGTACAACATCACATGGACACGGGCACGGCGGCACCAGTCATGCTGAAGAGGCGACGTCAAGCTCAAACCGAGGACGCTGTGGCGGAAACGAACGTGGATAAGATGTTGAGTTCGGGCGTGATTGAAGAGGGCAACGGTGCGCAGGGATTCCCCGTGGTATTGGTACGCAAGAAGGACGGCGAGGTCTGGTTCTGTGTGGACTACCGAGCTCTAAACAAGATCACTAAGAAAGACGTTTACCCACTCCCGCGTATTGACGAGACATTGGAGGCGTTAGGAGGCGCCTTGCTGTTCACTACACTCGACCTACGAGCCGGCTATTGGCAAATCCGAGTCGCGGTGGAGGATCGAGACAATACGGCTTTTACAACAAATAGAGGGCTGTATCGCTTCAAGCGAATGCCGTTCGGCTTGATGAACGCACCCTCCACGTTCCAGATGATGATGAATGGTGTGTTAAGAGGGCTCACGTGGACGACCTGCCTGGTGTATCTAGACGACATCATTGTGTTCACGTGCGGCGGTATTGCGCGGTACGTGGTGGAGCTAGTAAGTGTCCTTGAGCGATTGGCGGCGGCTGGATTAACGTTGAAGCGGAAGAAATGCGTGTTTGCAACTCAATCCACGGAGTACCTTGGACATGAGCTCAGTTGTGATAGTGTACGGCCGGTGGAACGATTAGTGACAGCAGTACGGGAGTTTCCGAGACCCAAGGATCCCGTGGAAGTGAAGCGGTTTGTGCATTGGCGGGGTACTACAGGAAGTTCGTCGAGGAGTTTGGATCGATAATGTCGCCAATGACGAAGTTGCTGCGTAAGGACGTAGACTGGCAATGGACGGCAGAGCAGGAATTCGCGTTCGAAAGAGCGAAGGTTCTATAGACCACGAAGCCTCTACTCCACAGCTAGAAGGAGAGGAGACGGAGACTGATCTCCCCAAAAAAGAGGGAGATTTAAAACCTTGCGAGATTATCTCGAGGTTTTACGTCTCTCGTCTCTCGTATTTAAGGGGAGAGATACGTACTTAATGGATGGAGATCGAGGGAGATCCTTGATATCTCTCGATATCCTGTTAGACTGCATAAACATTATTTCTATTTTTGTTTCTATGTTGCTTTAACAACAGATAACATTGGCAGTTTCGATATGTTACGATCTGATTAAATAATGTTTGCCACTGTATGGGGACAATAATGGAGACAGAATATGAGAGATTGCAGTTTCATCTCCTGTTTGGGGAGATTTGGTCGGGGAGACGGTAATCCCGATAAAGTCGACTCCCCTTTTCCAGGGGAGACAGTAATACCGATAAAACCGCCTCCACCGAAGTCGTCTTGTCCGAGGTGTGCCCTACTCATCTATCCGGACTTTGAGCGCCCATTCTGACTGGTAACAGACGCGAGCTAGATAGGACTCGGTGCGTGTCTTATGCAGGACGTAGGCAAAGGCTGGCAACCGATTGCCTACGCCAGTAAGGTGAACAGCGCGGCAGAGACAAACTATTCGATTACCTGGGGTTGTATTGGAGGTGGGGGGCAGGTGGGGTACCGGTGGTGGTCACGTCTTTAACACGCCTGAGTGCCGAAAATGGCTCCTGGGTGACCAGGCAGTGGCGGTGGGGTCGTATGGGTGGTGAGGTGCAGGTGGGGGACAGGTGCGGGACACGTCTTTGAGGCTCCTGAGCGCTGCTGAAGCGGCTGCATGGCTGTGAAGTGTCGCTGGGGTCGTATGGGTGGTGGGGGGCATGTGTTGGTTGCTTTTACTTTCTTACTGTTTTTTTTCTATCTACATTGATACGATATCCCTCTGTATGCCTGGGTCCGCTGTAATGTCAGACTTTCGAGATTTCACAACCTCAAACCGTTATCAGAAGGGAGCCCGACGCATGGTACAAAGCATACTGGCGGCCAATCAGTTCACCCGGTGGCAGCCGTCGGTCACTTGCGCAGTTCTGTGACGGCCACCGAATGATTTTACTGAAAGTCAGAACACTAGTGATGAGTTGAGTTATTGCTGCCAGGTGGAATCGAACAACCGTCCTCTTGGTTATGAGCCGAGGACTTATCCACTAAGCTATGGCAGCGCCTGCCTGTCAAGTCCGATTGGACTATATTTATACACAAAATTAAAAAAAAAATTGTTTGGACAATAACAGATAACATCTCGTAACCGCATTTAAAGGGGTCTTCTCGCATTGCAAATGTTTCCAAGCACCCGTCGTGCAAGCAAAAGAGAGGTTGCTCTCTTACAGAAACAAAGGTAAAATGCGGCAGAAAATTGGTATTTCGGTAACATTGGTATGCATCAGTCAAGAGCTCCTAATTGCGCTCTCGATTAGCGACAGCGCTGTAAATCGGTTTAAAAAAAGCGGAGATGGCGCTTGTCTCAAATGAGACAACGCAAAACGAAATGATGATTTTCCACCATTTCAAGGTGTTTTTAAAAAAGGCGATTGAAGATTCCGTTGGCCGGATCGGACTTAAGTGAAAAGCCGAGAAAAAGCGGGTTTTGTGTTTTGAGGCACCTCAGCCACTCACTCTCCTCATTCGTTAAGTTCGCAGCTGCCATGGAAGCCGAAGACACCGAGATCCCGAGCAGCTCCGACTCGGAGGAGGAAGCGCTGTCGACAAGCGAGAGCGAATGAGAGGTGACTTCGCCTTCTCTGTCTGAGGGCGAAGAGGGCGGATGTGACGATGACAGTGACAAGGAGGAGAAGCCAATGAGTCTGGCTATTGAATCTAGGGTGCAGGGCTTGATTGCCGCTGACTCGTGTAAACAACGATACATATCAGGGAAAGCAGAAGCTGTCGAAAGACTCGTTAGTGCGGTAGACACAATGGCGTCTGCCGAAAAGAAGACAAGCATTATTACCGCGCTGGCGGTATCGATGGAGGCTAGCGCACCCGAGCGAAGTCGGAGTACATTTCCTGCCGTTTGTTGGTGCTGTCTGTCGCGGGGCCTTCTGTCAGTGCTACTGTGTTGGCCCCGTGACCGTTTCGCGCTACAAGGCGCAGTTAGATGCTGGGCTCCTTGGCGTGAAGCCTCATGGAGGCCGCCTGAACCTCAACGCTGCTGTAATTGACGCTGACTGGATTGTCACGTGGGTGAAGGAGCTGGCTTCTCAGCTTGGAGAAATGGTTCCAGTTCGCGTGCGGCGCCAAAGACTCAAGGACGGAAAGGTGTCCAAGGTGTTGACAACAGACAGGTTCACAATGCTGCCCGCCTTTTTGACTTGGGAGAAACTGCACGAGCAGCTGACGCTTGCCATAGCAGAGGCTGAGCTCGATGCCAAAGTTCCTTCCTTCGTTCTATCGTCACCAAGCATTGCCGAACGATTCGTATCCAGTCTCCACGCAGTAACGTGTGCGACACTTGCACGATCTACAAGTTCAGTCTGCGTGGTGTTCCAAGTGCTGCGTCGACGGAGCTGTTTGGTAAGCACACTGAAGCAGCGCGTATTATGAGGTACGGTGTTAAGTATCAATTTGATTTGTGATGGCGATAAGTATCATTTGGTTCTAACTATTGATCGTTGCTATTCCTAGGTTGGAGTACAAGAAGGATGTTGCTGAGTGTTCGGATGCAGTCATCGTCATTACGATGGACTTCGCTCAGAACCTGACGCTGCCGACTGTGGCGGCAGCACCTTCAGACTGGTACTTCATGTCACTTATCTGGGTACACGTCTTCGGTGTTGCTATTGCCCACACCAACACTCAGTACAATTTGTGTACAACGAGAGGGAAGCTGGAAAAGGAACCAATGAGATCAATTCAATGCTTGCGTACATGCTGAATGAGGTACTCCTTCCGCTGAAGCCAAAGAAACTCACTGTTTACGCGGACAACTGTGGAGGGCAGAATAAGAACAACTTCGTGTTGGGCTTCCTACTGCTGATTGTACAGCTCGGGTGGATCGACGAGGTAAACTACAAGTTCTTCGTGAAGGGGCATACCAAGAATGCATGTGGCCGTGGATTCGGGCAGATGAAACGGCATGTGCAGCGCCAAGATTGCTGGACGATGGGCCAGCTGACAAAGGCCATTGAGAAGTCGTCTAGTGCGAACCAGTGTATACGTGTGCCGGACGATAGCGCTTTTCGTAACTACAAGGTTGCCGTGGATGACATGTACAAGAAGGTCAAGTCGATCCAAAAGTACCAGCTCTTTAAAATGCGGCGTGAGACGCCCAGTGTGGTTGAATGCCGAGTTCTTCCCGAAGCGGAGCCTGTTCTGCACGATCTTAGGAGTGTCTACGACAGAGTTCAGGTTGACGAAGATCACGCAAAGCGATTGCTTGCTGTGTACCTGGAAACCCTTCCACGACCGACGATCAATGCCGAAAAAGCAACGCAGATATACAAGTCAATCCGGCAGTACGTTCCAGCAGAGTTTCAGAGTGACAGTCTGTTTGCGGCACCAAGTCCGGAGCAAGAAGACGAGGCAAAAGCAATCAAGAAAGCGCGCTGTGAACGCAAGAAGCACGATCCAAACAGCAACAAGCAGGCTGACCCTGATAAGTCTTCCGACAAAACGAAATGATACCTAACGCCATTCTGAACGACATGATACTTATCGTCGTATTCAAATGACTATACCATATGTCACTTTTATGCTACCATTACGAATGCGAACTTAGCGCTGACCCCGATTTTGAGCATGTTGCAGAGTTCATTGAACGAAACCGTCTATATAGTTGGATTCCCCGCCTAATTTTGCCCTACATCAGCCAATAAAAGGAAAATACGAACTTAAGAATAAATGCATTTTCAAATTTTCACATGGCCATTCCTCGGCGGGAACCTGTGTTGAAGTTGTACCAAGTACATGGATCGAAAGATCGCTAGAAGCTCTTTCGAGCGCACTAGATAGATTAAAAAGTAGGTTTATTGGCTTAGTATAATTTCGTTTTGCGTTGTCTCAAATATGCCTTTAGTGCTCAAAACTAATACACCAGTAAAAAGATTTGCACAAAACTGTGAAGGGGTTGCCAAAATGGCACGAAACTGGCAGAATACCTTACTGGTAGTGTTGGTCAACTTTGGAGCCGAGATGGCTCCGCAACGCTTTTGCTGGTAGGGCCGGAGCCAGGACAAAATTGCAGGGGGCAACCTAGGGGTAGGGTTACCGACCATCGAGTTTATTGTTGTTAAAGTGAGGGTGTGCAGAGGTATTAGGACAGCGGAGGATAGCGTGAATACGTGCACATGTAAGTAGGGAATAGAGATAAGAGTTTGGAGAGAAGGTCCGGTAGAGAGGATGGATGAGCGGAGAGCTTGTGTATTGGAGCTGGAGAATCAAGATGTGAGGACTTGGGAGTCCTGGTCTACTGGAAGGTGGCAATTCTCCACCACCCAGTCTAGTTTAAGTACGAGTTCTGTTGGTTATCAACCATACGGGGCAGCACTATAATTCACCCGTAGACGTGCAGACGCACATCGGAGATGCATACTTTGACAATTGTTAATAACATAGGATTTTCCTACAGCAAGCTACGGCTCCAACATATCGGGTGAAGGTTTCCGACTCCAATAGAGGGGGCCGGTGCCCCCTCATTTTGTATGGAGCTCCGGCCCTGGTTGCTGCTCCTCCTGGCAATGTACTACAGCCACTCCGGCAAAAGCTGTGTAAACATCGTGTGTAGCGGCTTTAATGTTGCGTGAAAGTTTACTGGGGTACAAGCAACAGTTTTGGACGAATAAATCTTGTGAGGTTGTCCATACAGCTCTTCTAGCTGTCCTCCCAGGATAAATTTGACCTCGTTGTCAACTTTCCTTCATGGCCACACCGCCGTAATGAATCACTTCGCACGGTAAATGTCCTTTTCTAACGCACATTTCGAGGCGCAGGTAGGAATGAGCAAGTCCAAAAATGGAATTGGTTGGCGCGCTGGTCAAACTGCTGCCTATTCTGGGGCGCGATTTAGACCATTGAGACTCTCCTCATATGTTGGTGACGAGGGTCGACAAGGAAAGACAAGCTCCGAGTCGGTGAACACGACACGCTGATGGCAAAGAAATCGGTCAAACCCTCCAATGCCGGCTCGGTTGGCCCTGGTAAGGAGCGTAGTGGCCATCTGAAGCTTCAAAATGGGTCAGTGAAGAAGATCCAACGAACGAGCATCCGGTCGGTTATTGTATCAGGGATGAGTAGCAACCAAGTTCTTCCAGCAGCGTCGCTGATCAGAGAAATGGAGAAAACAAGCGAGGGCAAACAGTTTTTGACTCTCACCTTTCGAGAAGCTTTTGGAGCCCTGGGGATACCGATGCTGGCCACGCTTGTAGCGTGTTTTTTCTGGACAAGCTGGTTGATCTGTGTGACGTTGGTACCTAATGAAGCTGCGAACTGGTTGATGGGCACTACTACTTACGATAATAATCAGTTCTGGTTGATTATCGATACCGATCCTGTCATGGTCAAGATTGGAGCAGCAGGTCTTGTGTTCGTGAACGTTTGCTATCTGTACGTCATCGTAAAAATGATGCGCTGGCGTAATACCATCATTCAGCTTCATCTTCGACTTGAAGAAGAGCAATGTGCGGACTCAGCGACCGACTCGTGGATGCGTACAGCAAGTGTTCGCTGTAAAACTCAGTACACGGAGTACACTTCATTCCGTGGAAGCAAGCGGAAGTTCTGGGTACGCTTGATCTTGAGTATATTGTTGACCCATTCTCGAGTAGCTTGGTTCAATACTAACTGTGATGTTGATAGAATATGGGCTTGAAAGCCGTCAACTTGACTATGCAGATGACCGTACTGCTCGACCTCTTGGAGACTGGTAATCCTGCGGCTCTTGTGTACGGCTACACTGCTTTTATTTCAGTGGGCTCTCTAGCAGGAGCGACCAAGATACTAGTCGGCAAATTCACCGCGATGGGCGAGGTTATCGCTGGTTCCGTGTGAGTACTGCACTGAGTGACGGCTTCTTACCTTTCATGTTTTGACTGTGTTTTTTTTGTTTTTTTCTCTCTCTAGCTTTGATTTGTTTGCTGCAATAATTTTCCCCATCCTCGTGCTCGCGTACTGCTACTACAACTTCCAGTTTGATGATGCTGTCTTCGCCACGTATCTAGAAATGCTTCCCATCGGCAGCTTTGAGCGCTCGGCAAGAGTATTCGCTGATCCGTCCGAGATCGCTCTGTTTCGCTTGTCATTCGACTCGCTTCGAATCCGCTCTCATCTCGATTTTGTCGTGCACGTTGGCATCAACCTGTCGTTTTGCTATCGCCTCAAGCGCATTGGAGACGCCCTCGTTGTTGCACACCTGCGGCGTGCACAATCTGTTCTGGCACAAAGAACTAGACCACCAAGAAACTTCCAGAGACCGGTCCCAAGAGTGTTTGCAGTGTTTTTCGTCGCATTTAGTATCGTGGTGTGGATCTTCACTAACCAAGCGATTACAGAATCCCACGCTCACTGCTACCAATACCCCCAATGTGTCGTCTACGCCTACCGCTGGAAATTCGTCGGAAAAGCATGTCCGTGTCGAATTCTAATTGATGTGGACCCCGCACCAAAAACCTACGAGGAGTGGATCCAGCCTATTGACGTCTACAGCACGGTCCAAACACTAGCGATCTCAGGGGAACTCAGGTCCCTTCTGTTAATAAATCGCCAACTGCTCACGCTACCGGACGAGCTACGAGCATGTCGCCACCTTTCATCTCTGTAAGGTCGAAGGCGTTTGTGCTGTAGTCTATGATGTCAATAAGTTCTAACTATTGTCTATCCGTCACTCATAGAGAGCTAATCTACACCGGCACCCAGAGCATACCGGCATGGACCAAAGAACTCAAGTATCTTCAAACTCTGTAAGTGTTACAAGTGTTACAAGTGTTACACTGGCATTTGGCGCTACTAGTATGACATCAGACACAATTCTAACACGTTTTCGGATGACCATGAACGATACAGCCATTTGGAAGGGAAACTGGGCAGTCAGAACCTGCTTTCATTACCCGAAAACCTCTTCAGTGCTATGCCATGGCTATCCACAGTTCACATAGGGGCTCATCCACATCTCGAGAGTTTTCCGTATCTAAGTGGTGTCCCGAATCTCCAGAGTTTGACGCTTGCCTGGTTACTTGAGGTCCGGGAGCTCCCGCCCTTTGACCGCGTTCCTCGGTTGCAAAGTCTTGTTTTAGCATTGATGCCTCGGCTGGAGCAGATACCAGACCTGGGGTCTTTGAAGTCTCTATCAGATTTCTCGCTTTCGAGACCAATCCAGCTGTGTTGCAACGGGTTCCGAGGAACGTGTGACCTGACAGACAGCTACTGCGTCGAAAACGCTCGTTCAAGTATCCCAGCGGCAACTTGTTTCACTGGTGAGCCTTTTCTGGGCAATGCCGGTACTCGGGAAGCGTTTGACAGGTTTACTACCAGTATCTGCCAGAAGATGTCTTCCGACTTGCTGGTTGTCCCCGGTGCACCTACCAAGCAATCGATCGAAATGTGCGACAGCAAACCGTTTGCTCAGTGTGAGCTTCCCGGCGGGGGTATAGGCATCTGCTACAACACGCGGATGCAAGTGCTCTCATGCTACGGCGATGGCAACTACATTAAGCTACGACGCTACCAGATTCAAGAGGGCGTTGGGCAAAAATGCGATCCCGTTCTTGAAAAATGGCTGGGCTGCAGTTAATAGGGGCGAATTTTGAAGAAGTACCGAACTGCAATAGAGATTTGTGGTGTTAGACGAGCTGGAATCTATCGGATATTCTATAACTGGAGTTGCTCACGAGCATATCGATTCAGCAAGGCTGGACTGATAGCGCATTCAACACTTTTGTTGCGATTCGCCACTATAGCAGTTGCGGGGGTGATCAGATTCAAAGCCACGTACGCGCATTGTCGTCAGACGGCTGTTCTTATCTAACCAGTGGAGTGGATGGTAATGGCCCCAGGTGTTCCAGCGAGGCAAACGAAAGCAAACCGTTTGACCAATGCCAAAAATTCCAAGTGGAAAGATAGATAAACAAACCAAACCAAACCAAACCAAACCAAACCAAACCAGGCCCCGTTCAAACCAAACCAAA
>LGTU01000980.1:0-13990 GCA_001314425.1 Phytophthora pluvialis | reverse complement strand
AACATTCAGGTAGTCCAATCCACCCGCATAGGTGTTGGATTGACTACAAGTGCTACCAAGTGTGATGGGCTGTCACACAAGCAAGTTGCACAGAGGAAGTGTGTGCTTCGGAGTTCTCAGTGAACGGCAGTTCACTTAGTCCCTGGCCTGAAGGGGACTGGTACTAAGAATTAGGTAAAAGTAAGACTGAATATATTTATAGGGCTGTAGGTTGGCCTGCNAGATACCTATAATGAAACCTATATAAATGCCCCAGAGCCCAGATTGGGTGGCTCTCAGGACCACATGGCATATGTAGCCATGTAGAAAGTGATACGATCACTTTCGAGAGGTTAACCATGTTACCCGAATGTAACCCCGTTGCGTACCTCACTTCAAAACAAAACAAAACAAAGAAGTTGTGTCGGCTTGCTGATGTGCAAGAATACCCAGACGCTAGCAGAGGCGAGTTGCTTCAGTCCGCGCGAAGGCTTAGGAAAAGGTGTGTTTGTCATTATAAACAAAATACTTGGATGTGTTTATCAGCATATTTCCCTTCCTAAAAGGCGGAATGGATCAATGGATGCCAAAAATCGACCACTTTAGTGCCAAAACTAAGATTGCCACTGTCGATCTTTCCGTCGTCCTGGTCGATACACGCTGTTGTGAGCACATGGATTCCGCGCTACCCTCGTTTAGTTCTTCATTCGAGTACAGAATACGAAGTCGATAGGATCACGTCGTGGTAAGAGATATCTCCTGTTTGCGTGACGAAGTTTTTACATCGTTTCCGCCGCCCTCCACGTCGCTTTTCGAGGCCCCCAATCATTGCATTTGCACCGAATATCCCGCGGGCTCCTCTGCAGTCCCAGGGAAGTGCATTTCGCCAGGTGCGTCGGCGGGTTAATCCAAGGGTGCCGATTTTCGACTAAGATGAATGTCCTGCATGTCTTGACATTATAGAGGAAGCTCTAGTTTGAGCAAAATGTTAGTTTGGAACGAAGACAAGGCTGCTGAATAGAGAAAGCGTGACTTACCTTTTGGTGCGGAGCATTAACAGACAAACTGCGGCAACTCTGCTCCTTCGGACGCAGCGGGACTCGAACCCACACACGCCAAAAGGCCCTCAATAAGCTAAATGGCATAACCAGCTGAGCTGTCAGCACCTCTATAAAATCGACATACTCTGCGTATTTATACAATCAGCTCTTTCTTTCCAGATCTTATAAACCAAACCCTACTGCCTTACGGCTGAAGAAGACGAATCAAGATTTGAGTGCATATTGAACTCAAATCTAAAGTGCTTCTAAACTGGTTTTGATGGTCAATCGTTTTTATATCGGTGAGCTTATTTGTAAAATCAAATCGTAGACGTCACATCGATTGGCTGCTGGTCAATAAAATCTTAAAAAAAAGCTGAAACAAGCAGCATTTCGAAACGGTCACGCAATCATTCGTCTGATACTTTCCGGTAAAGTTTTAGGGGTTCCAAGTGTCAGTCTCGGTCAGGTGCTACTAAACTGGGTCATTACCTTAGCCATTTTTTAATTTTCGACTAGCCACTTTTAATTTTCGACTAGCTACATTTTGCCTTTGCCTGTTTTTTTAAAAGTCCGCGTGCTTCGCACACGGCCCGTAAACCGCAGATAGCATTCCCAGCTCGGCATTGAACCCTCTCGCAAGAAAACTACACCATTGTACCTCAAACCCCAAACCCCTGTGGACAAAACCCTAAGAACCCCCTCTACCTCCCCCTAAAGGGGGAGCACTTCGCTTCGGTCGGTTGGGGCCATACCCGCCTTCGGCGGGCGTTGGCCGTAATATTTCAGTTACATGCGGCGGCAAATAGCTAGCCGTCACGCAGAAAGTGGCTATTTGGAACGGCGTTTCCACAATTGGCCAGTCGAAAGTGGGACTCGAAAATAAATACCCTTATCTCTTTGGAACAACGCAGATCTATTCCAGTTCCACGATTTGTTCCGACAACTACAGTTCTCTAATATCAAACATTTCCACGATGGTATTAAATTGGGGAGGGGGTCTGTAGTACTAGTATGAGGTGTTGCCATAACGTACCGTTGCACTATCGGGAACAAAGCTACATATCGATTCCTAGCATCACCGTGTGTCATCATCGCAAATCAAGCCGCCTCCCCCACAGCAACTTGATTCGTTGCAGTGAGCTTCTGGACGCGCATCATGAGAGGGTTCTTCATACCGATTGTGAGTCCACCTGAGCACGCCACATCTTGCCCTGGCACTTCATCCAAGTGAAAGCGGCCCACCACACACGCGACCACCATCTTCATCTCCATCATGGCGAGTTTGCGTCCGACACAGACGCGCGGGCCTGTGTTGAACGCACTGAACTTGCCCGACGAAACCTTGAGTATCTCACCCGTTTGAGGGTCGATGAACCGTTCCGGCAAGAATGACGCAGCGTCGGCACCCCAGACACCTGGCATTCGGGCCATTGCATGGTACACCAGTGCGATGTTCGACCCTTTCGGTACGAACGTGCCGTCGGGAAAGACCGTGTCGCGAACGCAGAGCTTCTGGGCCAGGCCCACAGGTGAGAATAGCCGCAGCGCCTCATTGATCGTGGCCTCCAAGTACGGCAAGCCCTGCACTTCCTGCATATCCGGAACGTAGTCGACGTCAGTTCCAAGCTTTGGCAGCTTTTCCAGCAGCTCGGCACGCAATTTTTCCTCGACGCGGGGGTTGAGCGTGAGCAAGTGGAACAGCCACGCCAACGCATCTGCCGCCGTGTCGCGACCGGCAATCAACGCCATGAGCACGACGTTGCGGACTAGGATGGGGTCCACCGGCTTGCCGTCCACAGTCTCGTTGGCGAGAATGAGGGACACGATGTCTCGACTGTGCGTCTTTTCCTCGGCTCCATTGGCGTGAGGTGCATTGCGCCTCTCCATGGTTTTGGAGATGACGTCCATGACGAACTTGTCGACCGTCGTTAACGCCTCGCGCAGGTGCTTCTCGCTGCCCACGTTCAGCCAGCGTTTGAGCTTCCAGTACCAGGTAGGTACGACGAGGCGAGCCGCCGCGATGTGCTGCGCAGCCACGAACGCACGCTCAAACGGGTGCTCGTGCTGCAGCGTGAGCGTGCTCATGTTGAATCCAAACGCGATCTCGCCGAACGCATCGAGCGTGAAGCGACCCGAGTACGTGAACATGTCGACGGGCAGCTTCGACTTGGCGGCGTCCGTCAGCACGCACTGGAGTACACGCACGTGCTTTTGGATGATGGGGGCCATGTGCTCACGCAGCGCACGCGAACTAAAGAGGTTGACGAATACGCGGCGATGGAACTTCCACTCCTCGCCCTCGACGATCAAGATGCTGTCGCCCAGCAGGTCCACGAGCAGGTCGTAGATGTGGTCGCCCTTGAGGAAGTTGTCGTACTGCGTCTTCATGACGTGCTCGTAGTGCTCCGGGTTGGCGGTGAGGATCATGTTGCGCTGGAACGGCAGGCGCAGCGTGAACGGAGCTCCGTTGCGGGACAGGAAAACGTCCGTGACCCAGTCCAGGAACCGGTTGGCGTGGTAGGCCATGAACACGGCATGGCCCACGACCGGGATCGCCGACGGTAAGAAGGGCACTCGAGTGGGGCCGCGTGCCCCCGGCGTGACGCTCTGTTGCTGCCTTAACAGCTTCTTGTCTGTGGGCAGGCGTTGCGATGCGACAGCAGCGCCGACGAAGATGCCGAGCTTCAGGAGTCCAAACTTCTTGAACGGGTCATCGCTGTCGAGGAACCAAGCGAACATTGTGGGCACAGGTAGGTTGCGTTGCCAGCTTGTTGACCTGGAGTTGAGTTTGATTGTGACGTCCATGGAGGTGACAGCGTCGGTCACGGCAGCCTCGCGATGTACCCGACGACCTGTTGTCGTTTCCGGCCGGTTGAAGGCGGACATCACAGAGCAACTGGAAGACTTGGATGCGGCCAGCCTTGGCTGAGGTCAACGTCAGACGGGCTGCGAGACGCATCGTTCCACCTCGGGTCATCCAAACTGATGACTCGACTGTTGGAAGGATAACTGATCCGACGGAAGATCGAGGCATTGGTGCGTTACGAGGCGACGATTAGCGCACGCCAGCACGACGAGAATACAAGCATATGAGAAGCGTAGGAACGAGAGCGTTCGATTGAGAAACTATGCCACGAGAACGAGTCCACAACAAGAAGGGAGACCCTGTAGCGAAGGAAGCTGCAGCGTTTAAATAAAGCTCACTTTTCAATCTTCTCCACAGCGCGCATCTTCACGTTTCTTCAGGTTATGAGCCCAAGTGACCACGCCTATCAGCCGCCAGCAACGCAAGTGCCTCCGGCGGCACCTCCCGCTCGCGAAAGGAGCGAAAGAGGCGAAGAAGATTTGACGAGTCCAGCCACGGTCCCTCTCCTCGATGCCATCAAGCAATTGACATCTCGTATCGATACGATTGAGCGAGCCGTGACTCCCCGCCAAGGCGCAGTCTCGCCCGACCGGCATGTTCGCCGTGACAGCATTTTCCGTCAGGCTATCGAGCACGGAAGTCTTGGCATGCAGCGCATGCAACTGGATGAGCTAGGGGCTGACCAAAGAGGTGTGCAGACGCGGGTGGACTCGCGCGCGGCAGCTTCTATGGTGGAGCGCCCCAGGCGCAATACCGAGAGCATCGACCCCCACCAGTACAAACGGTCCGTCGGGACGATGCTCGAGCTCCCCCCCAAGCCCCAGAACGGCAAGAGGCTGGCGGACAACAACATCTCGGCGAGGGCCACGCGCCGTATGGCTACCCGAATTACAACCAATCCAAGCTGAGCATTCGCAACTTCGACGAGCGTGAAATTTACAAGGGGCTTGGTGCTGGATTCGAGCAATGGGCGCTTGTGTTTATCGGCCAAGTTGACATGGCTGAGCGCGCGTGCGGTTTTAAGTGGCCAGAGGAGGTCAAGCAGAACAAGTTGGCGCAACACCTGACCGGAAAAGCTGGCCGGTTCTTCCGTGAGCAAGCAAGCACCTGGTGGACAATATGTCCCTACCTCTTCTACGCGCTAGAGCAGATGAACGTGAAGTTCACAGTGCGCTTGTCAATGGAGGATGCGGCGATGATGTTCACACCAGTCAAGGACCCCTCGCGCTCATGGAATGATCATTTCCTGTATCTCATTGCGCTGATGAGAGCTACAGATGCGTCGCCAGCAATGGTGCTCCAAAACATTATTCGTCACGCATCTCCTCGATTCAGCCCTACACTGCTTGGTAGATACAACGATCAACGCCAGGATATGATGCTACATGCGCAAGAACTGGTACAGTTTGCGCAGCGATTCGACACCGGGACGATAGACCGCAAGTCAGCTGGGAAAGACGTCGTGAGCGCCGTCACCGATACGCGCCAGTGCCACAACTGCAAGAAAGTGGGACACATTTCAAGATCGTGTCCGGCGCCAAAGCGCACGAAAGGCGCTAAGGCGAATCCCGGAGAAAAGCGCCGCACGGACTGGACACTGGCTGTAAATAGCTCTGCAAAAGATCAGAGCTGGATCGTAGACAGCGGCGCAAACAGGCACCTCGTCAACGACCAAAGTCTCTTACGCGTTGTGACAGAATGTGTCGGAAATGACACGCTGACGCTTCCGGACGGAAATGCTCTGGCCGTGACGAAGAAGGGATCAGTTGTCTTACACGGCGAAGTGAACGGCGTTGTGACTACAATTACCGTGAGTGACGTATTCTTCGCGCCTACGCTTGCTCGCTATCTACTGTCACTCGGCAAGCTGGCCAAGAAAGACTGTATTCTCACCAAGGTCAACGGGAGAATGGCCATCACGACCGGCCACAACACCGTTATCTTCCACGTCAAGTTCGCGAATGATGTCCTCGTGGCGGATCTCAGAGCTGTCGCTCCGACCATCTCGAACCTCTCCGAGCTCGTGCTGAACGCGCAGGAGGCGGCGGCAATAGAGACTGACGTGCAGTACGACACACTGATGAGTTTTCACGAGCGGTTTGGACATCTTGCCCTGGACACCGTCGAGCGCGTTGCCCGAGACCCTCAGGCTGGAATCTGCATCACTGATCGTTCTCGGAGAACGTGCGTTGTCTACGCCGAAGGCAAACAGACGAAGAAGCGGCAATCCCAGCATGACAGCGGCGAAAACGCCCCAATAGAGCACGTGGGAGCAGTTATTTGCAGCGACTTGAAAGGGCCAATGACGCCGCGGCAACCGCTATCTAGTGAATTTCGTCGACCATAAGACAAATTACTGCCGTGTGTTCGCGGCCAAGACCAAGGACGAAGCTGCCAAGCGGTTCCGCGATTTCCTGATCTTCTTTGAGAAACGATTTGAGTGCAAGATCCACGTACTTCGGACCGATGGTGGTGGGGAGTACAGAACGGTTGATTTGTTTTGCAAGGAGGAAGGCGTCGCTCGGCAGGTGAGCGAAGCCTCGAATCAAGCTTCAAATGGGAAAGCTGAGCGCATGCATCGGACGGTATTCAACATGGTGCGCTGCATGATCTTTGATTCCGAGATGGCGTTAAGCTTCTGGAGTGACGCTGCCGAGTACGCGACATACAACTTGAATCGAAGCCCTTCGAGGGCTAACGATGGCCGACGCTCACCGCTCGAAATGCTCCCCGGCAAGGTTTCAAGCTTTCGTGATGTCGTTGCGTTCGGCGCCACCTGCACTGTGCGCCGTGACGCAAAGAAAAAAAACCTACAGAAGCGTGCGGTCGTTGGTCGAATCATTGGGAAGGACGACCAGACCAAAGGATATCGCGTTTACCTGCCCACGGAGCGCGTCGTTGTTGTTACGCAGCACGTGGATAATGTGGGGCAGCCACAGGGTGATATCAATCGCCGTGCTGCTGACCCTGACACGCCGAGCTCAGTCGCCCACGTCCAGTCAAGCGTGCAGTCCTTGCCTGGCCCCTCCCCGCCTCCAACCCTGCGACGATCCCGTCGCCAGCGCCGAAAATCCCGCAAACAACGTGAAGCTGATGAACATCGAGATGCGACGGAAGGAGGAGTTTTGCCTGGTGGCCGACGTGGTATGGCGAAAGGAGGAGGAATGAACGGCAAGAGAGCGCACCCGAGTTTGAGCATGGGATCGACAGCGCTTGCGGCTCTTGAAGTGTCGCCAGACCCCAAAAATTATCGCGAAGCACACAACGGTCCGGATGCTGCGCGTTGGTCGGCTGCAGAGCAAGAAGAACTAGTCGCTCTAATTGCCAACGCCACGTGGACACTGATCAAGTGCGAGAAAACAGCGAAGCTGCACTCGAAATGGGTGTACAAGAAGAAACGGAATGCCAGCGGCGCTATTGAACGCTACAAGGCTCGCCTGGTTGCATGCGGCAATGAACAAGTCCTGGGCGTTAACTACACCCTAACGTTTGCGGCAGTACTGGAGATGACCAGCGGCAAAGTGATTTTGGCTTTGGCTCGTATTTGGCGCGTTCCTGCTCGTCATGGTGACGTGCCTAACGCTTACGTCAAAGCAATGACCGAGGAAGGGCTTGATATCGTGCTTTATATCCCGGATGGATTCATTGTGAGCGAGAAGATGTTGCTCGATCTCGGGGCTGCCGACGCAAGTCAGCTGGGCCTTCGGCTCGATCGGAGCTTGTACGGGCTCAAGCAGGCAGGGCGATTGTGGCACGAGTTGCTGCATAGCACCTTGATTAAACTCGGCTTCACGCAGTGCATCACCGACACGTGCCTCTATTTCAAGTCAGATCCTGAGGGAACCACGGTTGTGGGGACGTACGTCGACGATTTACTCGTCACTGCAACGTCCATCGAGCGGGTGGATACCTTCTTTGGAGAGATGCAAGAGCTTTCGCTCAAGGACCTCGGGGTGGCTACGCAGTTTCTTGGCGTCCGCATTGTGTATGACGATGAACTTGGCTACTCACTCGACCAGGAGGTGGCAATCAAAGATCTTCTCACACACCACCGGCTGCAAAACGCACATTCCGTGCGCTGCCCTATCGGAGAATCTGATGCTGGCGCAGAAACGCATGTGTAAATCATGAAATGAACATAAGCGAGCAACACCGGGTATTTGCTTGCTCACGGCCAACAATCTGTGTGACCATAAAACAAAGCAAATGTATTTTGACAGTTAACCAGCCACGCTAAACAATACGATCGATCTGCCATCACCTACGCGGTGTTGTAGGCCTGGAAGCCGGTGGCCTGGTCGCGTGCCGCTTCCATCGCGTTCATTCGGGTGGTCATTGTGATGCAGGCGCCGCAGAAGGTGATCTTGTGCCGCAGCAGCTTTCGGTCTGGCGACAGAAAACTGATAGTCTTGACCTCCTTACACCAGAAGCACAACCCGCCGAGGCACATCTTGCACTTGGCCTTCCACAGACCCTTCAAGTATCCAGGCCGAAGGTTGCGACGGCAGGTAGTGCAGACATCTTCGTGACGTGGCACGGGAGCCAATTCGCCCATACGAAGCGCTGCCTGGCGTCGCTGCATCATCCACGTCAACTTCTTCATCAGGCCGCATTCCACGTAGTTCGTAGCTGAAAGCAGGGCATTGGCGCACACCGGCAGTACCATCGCCTCCATGATGTTGCCGCCCGGGTCGACGGAGTCGAACGCGAACGTGTCGATCACGTTGGGGGCGATTTGCCTGAAGAAGCCCGTGATGTTGTGCCTAGCACGGATCAGGTTCGGCAGCGGCTGCACCAACGGCGAGTCGATCGAGTGCAGCATCAGGTAGCCGACGCGCTCTCCATTGGCGAAGTGCAGGATGCCTGATGCCTCCAGACACAGAAAGTCGCGGTCCTTGATCAATTTCGTGTAGCTTAGCGGCAGGTCGATCTGTAGCCACTTGACCGTCACCGAGCGGAACGGGTCGGCTGCCGTGGGGCGCACCAGTGTGGCCAGCACGGCGCCATCGCTGTAGTCGTACACGTACGAGGCCTTGATGTGCATGATGTCGTCGGTCGGGTTCACGGTGCCAAACATGAGGTCGTCCAGCTGCCCCTTGAACGTTCCCACGCTGAGCACGACGGGCTTGACGCAACCATTATCGCACTCGTCGGCATCGTCCGATCGGCAGCACTGCGGACTGCAACGTCGCCCGCCCGACGTACTACTGCGCTTCACGTAGATGTGGAGGTCATCCTTGGACTTGACGTGCTTCCAGCGAGCCATGTTAACTTGCGAGTTGCTCGTGACGTACTGCTCGTACTTTCGAAACATGTCTTCAACGAGATCGTTCTCAATCTCAAGCAGCGTGCGCTGGTCTTTCAGCGTGAGTGGCAGCTGGTGGTAGGGGCTCATACTGAAGCGACTCGACATCCTCGATGCCGCGGCGGGCGGGCTTATTGCGTTGTGGTGGACGAGACAGCTCGTACCCTGCCTCTGCTAGTGAGCTACGCTAACCGAAAGCTGCAAGCGGTAGCTCTGTCAACTGCAAGTCGGTGATGAGAGCTGGAACGACCTGTATGGAGCACGCGATAGTTGGGAAGCTGGCGATCAGCTCGCTGGCGTACCAGCACGATCGAAGCTCTGTACTACGCTCTCGAGACGGAGCTTGGAGCGCTACCGATGACTGCAGTGGGGTGGCAGCCGCGACGCCGTTCGACGAGCTCACCACTGCTTCGTCTGGCGAGATGCTACATGATGGCGCGGGCAAGGTATTCGCCGCCAGATCCGACAGTTACATGATGTGGACCCTTCTCAGCCGCTTGAGCGAGATCTGTAGGGCTACAGATCTGGATCACGGGAAAGTCGCGTCGGATGCACCTGCTAAGCACTGAACGCATCGGTTGACTCCCTTCGAACGAATACTATGTACGGCAGCCTACCTGTTGGTTCTTCTGTCATGAGCGAGCGTCGAGCGCCGCATTAGACCTCTACGAAGGCGTCCGAGTTGGCAGCGCCGGCATTTGTTAAACCGCAGCGCCGATGAATCCACCGCCGCCTTGACGTCTCCCAACCTCCGCTTCCAATTTCCATTCGAACGTGTAAGTTAGGCTATGGCTTGCCCATCAGTTCGTTCTTGTGAACTCGGTGAAGAAAGGTGAAGATGCGCGCTGTGGAGAAGATTGAAAGGTGAGCTTTATTTAAACGCTGCAGCTTCCTTCGCTACAGGGTCTCCCTTCTTGTTGTGGACTCGTTCTCGTGGCATAGTTTCTCAATCGAACGCTCTCGTTCCTACGCTTCTCATATGCTTGTATTCTCGTCGTGCTGGCGTGCGCTAATCGTCGCCTCGTAACGCACCAATACCTCGATCTTCCGCCGGATCGGTTCTCCTTCCAACACTCCTCCCCGATGCGGCTGATGCTTACTCAATTCCGCAGGCAGCACGCAGTTGCAGGAGTCGCGGGGCAGGAAGAGCCTTGGTTAAGATGTCCGCAATCGTTTCTCCAGTCGCCGTGTACGTCACCGTGACGATTTGCTTCGCAGCATAATCGCGGAGAAACTTTTGTCGAATGTCCACGTGCTTCGCACGTCCAGAGCTAGTTTCGTTCTCGATCTGCTTGATGGCGGCCTGGTTGTCGACCCGCAGCGTTAACGGCATCTGGATCGTCATACCGACCTCGCTCAGAAGTTCCTTGAGCCCGAGCAGTTCTTGTCCTCCGCATGAAGCTGCAACAAATTCCGCCTCGGCAGTAGACAGTGCGACTGCCCCTTGCTTCTTGACAGTGCTGGAAATGACAGAGCGTCTATCATCAGCAAGTAGTGGAGCAGCCGAAGCCAGTTGTGATCCATCACAACTGGCTTCGGCAGCTTCCACTACTTGCTGTCGTATTTTGAGCCCATGTAGAGTTCATCTATGAGGCGAAGGATCTGACGGGCCAGTCGGGAACTGTTCGGGCACCTTAGACCCCCAGTCAGCTTCGTGGAGTTCAGCCTTGTGCTTCTTGAGTGACACTCTTCGCGGTGGTCTAGAGTCGTAGTCCACGTATTACTAGCTTTGCCGGGCAGACTCGGGAATGGGAGTCTACTCCCATTCATTAGCACCGGTCGGAAGAACGTAGCGAATGAATTCCAGTAAGGCGGACTCCACATCCTCGGAACTTTAGTTCTCGACACGTGCGACCCTCCCAACCTCGTCATAGCAAGCACCATTGCCAATGGTCCATCGGTGCTTGCTTTCAGTTGAATTCATCAACATCGACAGGTGGAGCGCTCATTTTTTTTGCTAAACAGAGTGATGGTTTTGGTTGGTTGGTTAGTAAGTGGCCTTCTATTTGAGCTTATTTATAATACTGTCCTATTATACGTTTAGCGTCCCAAGATGCGGGAATCGTTTGAACAAATCTTAGCCTAGTACAGTACTGTACTCAGCACGTATGTTACAGGAGAAACTGATAGAAATATGCAGCAGGTTGTAATGTGCCCTTGAGTATGACGAGAGCACTTCCTTTGCGCTATGTATCACGGACGCTGGAAAGAACAGCACGTATAGTGGAGCATAACCTAGATGCCATGTTGTTGTATGGCTCACATCAAAGAAGTGCCGGAATTCCAGATCCAGTGTACATTCTATTAATAGCTGTGGTAGCATCGCGATTTGATAAGAGAGGAGCTGGCATGATGTCGCTAGACCGTACGGTATGGCAATGTCCACACTTCACACTATTAATCGTGCTCTATAGATCTGATCGTTGTCGCCGACTTGTCCTCGCATCACCAGTGAATCCATGTTCCTCATCGAGTATGATCTCCTCCCCCAGAAGTGTCATTGTTCAAATCACATTCCTTTGCCTTGAGAATTCGTCCGCTACAAAACTTTCAACTGTTTCCAACGCTCTAAGGGCAATAAGCAGCATCGAGAATGGGCAGCAACATCGCTCAACAACAATCAAAACACATTTAGGCTTTTAAAACTACAACAATTCTAAATACTCCGATCTTGTCTCTCATTGCATAATTGAAGTTATCAATCTTTCGGGAACATTGCTCCCTCCTTTCCGCGACCTTCATCACGTTGCAGACATCAAACCTGCTATCCACAGTACCACCTGCGCCAGGTATCTGACTGCATGGCTGGATGGTGCAGTCAACCAAATAAAATGTACCTGTTTCGAGGTGACCCATCTGGCCCAACGGGAGGTACGTGCTGGTTGCTCACTCGCGTCGCTCGTCCCGTCACGCGCAATGAGCAGAGGCCAGGGCACTGTGCTGACGGTCTCGAGCGCTAGCAGCGGGACACGAGACCATCGATAGTCTCTTCCGAGCTGAAACCACCTCAAACTATCGCTCGTCACAATCGAAATCGCATCCAAGCCAGCAAGTACCAACCATATTGAGAGCAGAACCAGCATGGGCAAGACCAGCTTCACAACCAACCCCTATCCAAGCCTCGTGCTCTCGGAGGCCGATCGCGCCATGCTGCTCCAACTAGAGCAAAACCTGATCCTCGAAGTATTTCCGAAATATGAGGAGTTCGTGGTTGTCGACAAACGGAAGGTGAAACGTGCTCAGTGGAAAGCTATCGGCGACGACAAGAACCTCCACGTTTATGTGGAGCGCGATGGCTGGAACACCAACTCCGAGGATGAAGGAGCCCCCGCTCAAGAATCCACCAACAACTGGCAGACGAACATGCCGATCATTCTCGCGGTGGGGACATTCGAGGGCGAGCTGAACGACCTCATGTTCGGCACTGTCAACCCGACGCAGGAGATCATGAGAGTCAAGGCCTCCTACGTGAAGGACTACAGCGACGGTGCAGTGCTCGCCAACATCGTAGTTCCAACTGCTGAAGACCCCTTTCGCTCCGTGTCCGTCAAGTGGACGCAGATCAACCTGCCTCTCAACCAGACCGGGTTGATCCAGAACCGCGATTTCGTCTGTCTGGAGGCCACTGGCATTCTGCACTTCGCCAACGGAGACCGTGTCGGCTACCAGCTTTTGCTCTCCATCGACTTCCCAACCACCCAGCCACTGCCTGGAACCGTTCGTGCTCGCCACAAGATCATCGGTTTCTATCGACAGATCAGCCACAACGTCATCGACACTTACGCCTTCGACACCGTGCACCCTGGCGGCAAAGTCTTCCGGTCCGTGGCACTCAAAGCTTCAGCTGAAGCGTTGCTCTCAACCACGAACTACGTCATCTGCGGACAGGCCAAGAAGCTCACATGGAGGCTTCAGCGCCGCCAAGCTGAGACGCGATCCATTCGACATCGAAGCAGCACTCGCAACGTACTCTCCGGCGAAAAATCATGCTCAGCTTGTGCACGCAATCTGGCACCGGGAAGCTTTGGTCTTCCCAGAGTGGCGGCTCTCGGAAAGAGCGTGTGCAAGCTCTGCTTGAGCCCCGTATGCCACAAATGCAAGCGCCCCAAAGGAATCAGCTTTCTCACGCCGGATGGGAAGCTTCTGCGTCACAGGATCACGTTCTGCGTCATGTGCATGAGTGAAGTCACGCAGATGGATGCATTGTCTGCCGCACGTGACCAAGCCGAGGGGTACCAAGCCTACAACGTGATGGCGTCTCTCTCCGGGTCCGACATTCTGTCCGATGACTTGGATGTGTGAATAAGTGTCCTACGAGTAGTGCCAGTAGGCGTATTGCTGCTTTACATTATCTTGAGCCGTAAGTATATTGCAATGTGTTAGCACAGTGTCGACCCTTACATCTTGACGCAAAATGGTTGGTTGGGAAGTGGCCTTCTATTTGAGCATATTTACTGACCTATAGAAGCCTTATCCTGGTAGTGCTTCGTTTACGTAGTACGTAAAATACAGCTAATTTATTATCTGGATTTTATATCCAGAGTCCCTTCAGCGATCGTACTCGTGCTCCGAGTCGTCAAATACAACATATCTTTCGGAATCTGATTGATTATTACTCAATAATCACCCAAAACACCTTTAATATAAAATAACCTTTTAGATCGGGATAACAAACATGAATGTTGACCCATCCGCTCAAGAATAAAACAAAATACCTATGCAGCATTTATTTAATCCATTTACACTCGGACAACATGCGCTAAAGAAATACTCCTGAATAAATATGTTAGCTTTTTT
>LGTU01000979.1:0-23374 GCA_001314425.1 Phytophthora pluvialis | reverse complement strand
GTATAGTATCGGTACCGTATTGGTATTTTTGCCCGGATCGCCTGCAAGAGAACCACTTGGTACCAGTGGTCAAAAGGGACGAACCACTGGTAGTACCAGGGGAAAAAGGGAAAAACCAGGGTTTTTGCCATCCCTGATGCATCCCATCGATGGGATTACCCGGTAGGCTACGTGCCACGAACTTCAACGCGTACACAAACGTTACATACGTTACAAGTGCTCATATACGAGTGCCCATATACATGCAAGTTATCAGTATTAACTACTAACTCTATATGATTGCGCTGATGAGACAGAAACAGGGTGTTTTCCGGGCCAGCAAAATATCCAATAGCCCACAAAGTGTTCGTTAGTCGATTTTTCTTATTTATTGATAACTGGAGTATATTCTAAGCATAATGAGGGTGGCCGCACGCAACACGCATGCCTGGTTGCCAAGATATGGTGCGTTGAAAACTGCATCGAAGCCTTGGCGTCCTCGCCTTACTTCACTTTTTGCTTTAGTGCTTTCGTTAGATTGTGGTCAAGAAGTGGGACTCTCTCGAGAGTAACCCACGTAACCTTAGCCCGATGCACAGCCAGCAGCGGGAACAAAAGCGTAACCCCGGCGTAACCAAGGGTGATGATGTGATTTTACAATACTGCGACAGATTGGGAATAAGCCCATGTTGGAGCGACTGTAACACAGTCCAAGGTCACGAATGGCTAGCTTTGCGAGCTCATTGTGTGACTAAGAGATCCGTTCATCCCCCAAACAATCTGGACTTCTCACCATCAATACACAGAATATGCATTCCCAAAGGAGCACGATAGATTACCGGGTTTGCGCAGGAACAACCGCTTCTGACCTCCAAAACGATGTCATACGGCGATTTTGCCCATGCATGTTTTCGCTGTAGCCGTAGTTTTTGTACTTCACAAGGTGCTCCATTCCAAATGACTAGTTTCAAAGATGTACTCAAGCATACGTATAAAATTGCTGAAGTTGAATTGGAGTGTTTAGCTCTGGAGGCGTTCACGAATTTCTGTCTCATCACCCTAGGCAGGTAGAGTTAATAGGTTACGTTGTGTAGTCTGAGAGATAGAAATAGTGTCGTATGAACGTTGACCCAGCCGTCGTCAATTAATCATGGTTGGGCTTCCCAATAGCTAGCTTCGCTACCTACAGTACCTCCCAGTATAAATAGGCAATCTGTCGTCCAGCATACGAGTACATGCAATAAACACCACTATGTGTGTACCACACAACGAACATATCCAAAAACGTCGAAGTACTTATTATCACTATCCGTAATAATCACGATGTGGTCCCGACTTACGGAGGGTTTGGCCGACATCGTGGCGCCCGAGGAGGGTGACGAGCAGGGGCAGGACGACGAGGACCAGCTCTGGAGCCGCTTTACCGCCGTCGTGGCGCCCCCGCACGTGTCCCCCAGCGGCTCCGCTCCGCCCTCCGCGCCTGCCACCGAAGAGGACGAGCAGGAGCAATACATTTGCGAGCTGGAGCGAGCCTTACTGCAGAGGAAGAAGCAGAACGAGACCCTGGAGACTAAAGTAAAAGAGAGAGAAAAAGAGTGATGGTCTTTTTTCTTATGTAAATAACGACGACTAATATTTTTGGCATGGATTTGTATTAGGTTCACGAGCTTGAGACTCGAGCGGGGGACGACCGACATCTCAAAAGGCAGATGAAAGAGCAGGTACATGGATTTTTTTATTCTATGTACTTAGTAGAGTCTTTTTGTATGGGAAAATGTACTAATTTCATCGTGTAGGAGGTGGAGATTGCGCAGCAGAAGGCTACTATTGAGAGGCTCCAGGCTGCACGAAATGATGCAGTGGCGTTGCAGGCTGAAGACGGGCAGAACTCAGGGTCGGATCGTGATCGACTGGTGCAGGAGCTGCAGCAGTCGCAGGCTGAGGTGAAAATTGTGCTGGAGTTTATTTAGGAACTGGTGTGAAGAAGTTGGCTGACCTTTTTTTGAGTTTTAGGCTGATGCCGTGGCGACACAGTGTCAAGCTCATGAGAAGGAGCTGATTTTATTGCGTGATCGGGTGGAAGAGTTGCAGGCTGCTAATGAGACGCTGCAGGATGACGGGCGTGAGGTGCATGCGAGAGCAGCGGAGTATGAACGGGGGTACATGGATTTACTGGCGGAGATCGAGAAGATGAAGACGGCAAATGAAGAGGAAAAGGCGGCGTTGATGGCTAAGAGCGAGGAACATGCGAGCTCGATCGACAGCCAGCACCTGTATAACCTGGAGGCTCGGTTGACTACGTCTGAAGCGGATAAAGCTGTCGCGCAACAAGATGCTGAGAGGTTGCAGCGCGATCTGGATGCTCTGGAGGGCGTCCTTCACCAGTTTCAGGTAGACAGCAAGACACAGAAAGAGCGCGTTGCTGCGATGGAAGCTGAGCTGGAACAGATGAAGAAAGAGCTGCATACAAAGCAGCCCCTGCCAGAGCCCACCGAAGGAGAAGCGAACGATTTGGAGCGGGTGATGGAAAAGTTGGCGAAGAAGACGCACGAGTGTGAGCAGCTTCGAGAGGTACAAGTACCTGACACACCGTTGTCAGAAATCCAATTTCGTAACTTCTGTGCTCGCGTTTACGGTTATGGCTAGGCACTCGAGAGCACAGCAACGCAGTACAACTCGGAGCGTGATGTGCTGGACAAACGACTTGCTGCGCAGTTGGTGGTATGCTCAATTTTTCGATCTCTGGCATGAACAAGCAATCCTAATTTATGTCTCGATCGTGGATATATTGTACTCCAGGTGGCATACGTGGACAGCACCAAAAAGAGTGAAGTGCTTCAGCTCATGGCACGAATGATGGTGCGTCTAGTCCAGCGGTTAACATAAGTGTGCCAATCGCTATTCACAACTGAATGCGTACTATTTGGCAGGGCTTTACGGAGGAGCAGAAGTGCCGTGTGGGCTTGGGCTATCCTATTGAAGGTAACGGCGGTGGCGGGCTCTTCTCGTCTATCATCGGGCTCGTAGCTCCAGGCGATGATGGGAACGCTCCCGTCGACCCGTCCACAATTGAAGGCAAGAGTTTTGCAGATATGTGGTCCGAATTTCTGCTCGATGAGGCGTCCAAAGGGAAGTAATATGGGGTGTCCACTAACTCGCTGACCCCAACACAATTTCAAAACAAGTTGCACAGTACTCTGAAGCCGTGGACGCAGAAACAATTTAGTTACGGTTTGACTATCATCTTCTATTTTGTGTTATGTGCAGAACAGTGGATTACAGCAGGCATTCAAACCACTTGAATGGTTTTTTAGAGTCTTCGAAGAGACCGTCATGAGTCAGAAACGCCGTATCTGCGTGATTTAACTCCGGCTTGTAAAAGTGATCGAGATAACTGCTGCCGAACAAGGCTGGATCGAGGCCACCCAAGCAGCTCTGGAACTCTACCAGACCGTCGTTCTGTCTCGACTTGTGTGGAATCACTTTGCCTCCAGCGATGCACGGGAGCTGATACTTTGATACGACGCCGTCGTAGTAATTACTACACATGGCAGCTGTCACGTTTCCTCGGTACGCCGTCTGAGCCGCTGTATACGCTGCGTTGAGAGTAGCGGTGCTGTACTTTTCGCCCTGGTAGGAAACGGACTTCCGCGCGGCAGAAGCAGGACACTGACCAACTAATTCGATAAGGTCTGCTTCGACCGAACTGATCCCATCGTCACACAAGTCCTGAATGTAATCTCCAGCCATGCTGCCTGTCATCGGCGCGCTAAGACTCACCCAGGACGTGGTTTCCGCGAAGTTACACTTCCCTGTGGCGAGTGCACTTGCCATCACAAGTCCGCCCATGGAGTGCGCCACGACAATGGTGTTTGAAATTGTACGCGACGGCAGGTCGCTGGTTTCGCTCATGGAGAGCGAGAAATCGCAGAACTTCTGTTGCAGGGTGTCGTTCGTCCACCCGTAATCGACAGTGTTCAAGACTGCGTACTTCACCGTCAGACAACACGGAGCGTGGTCGCCGATGTCGCCGAACTTTTCCTTTGTCAACTCGGGTGTGTCTTGCAACTCTGGTTCTTCGTTCGGATTGCCCAAACCATGCAAGAAAATGCACGGACGAGGAGTGGACTTGCACTCACATCGGTCGACCTGGATCGCCACGGGTGCCGCCGCCTTTAGAGTCCGAGACGTAGTGTGGGGGAGTGCTTCACCAGTAAGCAACGAGAGCGCTGTCGTTGTCACTTGGGTAGGCGTTGCCACGACCGGACACGAGCCTAACTCGTCGGTCCGCATTAGTGCTGAAATGCGTTGGATTGGACTCGGCAAGTACACCACCGCAATCGTGACATCAAGTCCGTACGCAATGAATCCGGATGCACCCGATGCGCATAGCACGAAGTCAACTCTGCCAAACGATGTCTGGAATAGCGATCCGCTTGGACATTCCACAGCTTCTCCGATGATGGACGCACTCGGGGTTGGAATCGCGTTGTTGAGTGCCGGTAGCATATTTTCGAACGGCAAGATCGATGGGAGACAGCGTACAGTGTCCACGGCGTTACCGGAGCTCTCCACCATGGATGATGTGCCATTCGCGAACATGTAGGTGAATTTGTTGCCGTCCTCGATGAAGGTGGCGAGCCCGTCGTACCGCAGTGTGCTGTGCTCAGCTGACACGACTGGATTTGCAAATACGCCGAAGGTGGATTGACCGTGGATTTTCAAGTTCTTACCCTTGAGCGTTGCCTGCAGTCGTAGTGAGGGCACGTTCACTAGCGCCTTCTGGACCCAAGTCTGTTCATCTTGTTGGACAGGGTCCTCGAGTGGAGCGACAGCTACCACAAGGACCAAAAGCGCGGACACGATGGTGGCCATTGATGGAGAGGAGACCTGCATCGTGTGGATTTTAGTATCCTGAATGCCTGGGGCGTCGAGAATTCCAAAGTGATCAGGGAGAATGTTCACTGCGCCCAACCTCAGTAAACATTGATGACATTTATACCAGCTTACGTGAAGGTACTTGCGAACAATCCAAATTGTCCGAGGAAAGGGAGTATAATGTGCTAAGTTGCCAAGCCTCTGCGACAGTCGATCCAATCAGGGATGGCATAAACATATTTTTTCGATTTTTGGTCAAATAAAAAAAAAAATAATAATATTTAAATATTTTTATTTTTATGCGAGTAAAAATATTTTTATCGATGGACCCCGTCAAATCAGATAACGGCGAGTAGAGTGCCATCGCGATTAGTGGCCTCCTCTTGAGGTTCGAGTCGAATGGGCCACTTACATCGGCCCGAGATGACCGCCACTGGCATCATATCCGACAGAGCTGCCACCAAGACCGTTGCGTTGCCTCTTTTTTGCTCAGCCTAAACGCACACTTTCGATCCCTCACCAGACACGGAAGAGCTATCCAATACAGCGTCACCCGACCCGCTGACGATATAATAGCGCTTGTTCGCACATTGATGGCGCCGCTCGAACCACTGGAAAGAAAGGCCGTAGACACAGTCACATCAGGCTGTTCACGGACCACCATCGCCGCCAGCAACACCGAACTGCGCGACCAGGCTGGTCTTTGGAAATACTGGCCCNCGCCGCCAGCAACACCGAACTGCGCGACCAGGCTGGTCTTTGGAAATACTGGCTACAGCTGACTAGAAGGCAAGCCTTGTAATAGAAGCAGATTTGAGCATACAAAATTGAAGTGATAAATTAGGGGGGATGGACGATAAAAATGCATAAAAATATTTTTATAAATTTCTATTCTGAGTAAACATATTTAAATATTTTTACTGCCATCCCTGATCGAATTGATGGCACAACGTCGCCACCAATGCCACTGGATGATGGGAGCAAATGATGTTGGATTTGCGCTGCTGTACGCATTAAAGGAAGAAGTCTTGGAGCTGGGTGAAATACATGGCTCGCCCTCCCGTCATTGTATTGTGAAGCAGCGAGGACGCAAATCTGGAAATGTTGAAATCGAGTTACTACTTGAATTGTGAATCCTTCCAAGCTCAAATTCACGGACTGTTTCCTGCAATTCAGATGGAAGATAACGAATTGGCATCATTGACCCACGTTTTCCTCGTGAGCCGGGGTCGATTTGGCCAGAAAAAAATGCTACTGGTGCATATTTCACGATTCGACGACGACAGATCGCACGCCTTCGTCGCAGTTGCTTTCCTATCCGCGGCGGACATGTTTCCTGTCAGGACATGTTTGCTGTCACCTGCCTCACATACAAATCCTAGAGTGCTCTACTGAGCCTCAGCAGCATCGATTTTGTTGGAGGTGGCGCCCTCACTTTTCCAACCCTCAGCATGACTGTGACCGATGGTTTCATGGAAGTGTTACCAAACGCAAGTTGTCGGGTCGAAGAAATGAATTCCATAGGAATCTCAATTCAACAAGATCCATTCATGTCTGACAGAACTTTGGGGCTTCAGTAAAACGTGTGATTACCTCTGCGCTATCCTGCATGGATGCCTGGTAGCCGATTGAACACTTGAGGGGGTCGTCCAAAGAACTGCCATAGCCAACCCTCAAACGACTTGAATGGGTGTCGCCCTCAGTGAGCTTGGTGCCACCAGTCGATTCTACGAGGCTCGCGAAAGCGGATTGTGCGTGGGTGTTCAACTTCATGTCTTTGAACATATTGTTGACCTCGTTCGACGAAGCCATCGAGGTGCGTGATCCTCCTGCAGAGGGAGAGTTCTTGCACTGGTAATAAATCATTTACTGATTGTGTCTTGGGGGGAGGGGTCATCATGAGCAACAAGCGGTGACGATCCATTCTCCTGGTGGTGTTCCAACTCTTCCACATTCATAAGATCAAAGAAATGCGATATCATGGCGTAACTTCTACAGATTCTATTCTATATACTAATACAAGTGCAAAGCGCCATCCAATCTTGTTTTGCGACGCTGTGCTATCCTACAACGTTATAGTGAAAGTCGACCCGGTACATCAGCACGGATGAGCGTCGCACAATAAGTATCATTCGTGGTAAGTAATTGCAATGCTTGATGACTATCCTCCATGGCACAGATGCAGAAATACCAACTGGAACTGTACGTGAACATGCATTTTTAGCTGCAGCCATCTGATGATCTGGTGGAGGACGTGGAGCCTTCACTCGCGTACCGCTTCAGCACAAGTTGGAAATGAATTCGGTTGGCGGCATGGGCGCACCCAAATCCACTGGCAAGACGCAAAGTCCACACACCAAGTGAACTCGTAGGAGAGCTGGGAAAGCCTCAGAAATCGTCGGAGGGCGACCCGAGCCAGTGCAAATGGAAATCGTGTACACTTTCGGGCGTAGCGTTGACGTGGACGGCGATGAATGGATTGACCTAGGACCGGTAGTGCCTGCCTCGGGGCGGGAGGCAGCCGCTTCTCCAAATGCGAGCCAAAGCACCCTGGCGAAGACTGACGATGCCCACAACAACCCGTTCCCCCCCCTGGCAACAGCGAAGACCCGAGTGAATATTTTGTCTGACCCTGCAGCGACAACGGAGCCCATGCCAGAGCCTGAGCCTGAGGTCGAAATTGAGCTGCCAAGGAGGAAGAATCAGCAGCAAAACACCGAGAACAAGAAGACAGGAGGCAAGCAATCAGCTCCTGCGATGTCGAAGGCGGCGAGGTCGAAGGAGGTACGTATCGACGTATTTGTTTTTGCAATCGATGGGGTCACTGATCTTACTATCTCTTTGTTGCAAATGGATGGCAGGCCTTGATGGCTTTCTACTTGGACCGAGCCAAACAAATGGAAGCGAAGCACAAGCAGATAGTAGTCGCTCCAACACAACCCGTGGTTGTCCGCTCCCTACAAGAGCCTGAGCGCTCAGAGCCGTTTGGAATCTAGACCACTTACCCTCGGAATAAGAAGAGATTCACAATATATGCCTTCGTATTGTCTTTGTAATCCTCGTAGTTTGAATGCTGAAGAGAGATCCTCGCGTTAGCGTCAAGTAATGCGCTAGAACTCGAACATCAGATCACGTAACTTCGTCACAAACGCCGGTGCGCGCCGTTTAGTTGACGAGCCCTTGTCCGTGCATTTTCTTGCATGGTATGGGCTACCCAAACGAAGAGGGAAGAGGTGCAAGACACGCCCGAGTTGGCCAAGGTAAAGTTCAGCATATGCAGCCGAGTTGAATCGCGCAGATACGGCATTTCTAACTCCCGACGGTCTCTTGAGCGACTCTCACAAACCATCGAGTATCTGCTGTAGATGGTAATAACACTAGGTATGCAGCAGCTCTCAACTCTTCTTGTATTTCGCTAGGACATCCATGCGGTCCGTTGATGGTCGTCTACGCTGCCCAACAATCCTGCTGCTTGGTCGCTAACAACTCGTATTACGCCTGGCTTCGGCTTCGGAAACTCGCGCAGATACTTCGCCGAAGCTGTTCCAGTGCTTTTCATCGATTGTGCAGCAGTCCTAGTGCCCCCCGACGCTGCAGACGTCGCCCTTGCACGACCCGAAACCAGCTTCGGAGGCGCAGCAATTGCTTGCAGTGCTGTATTCGGTCGCGGTTGCAGATTTCCCAGAGCTGTGTGGCCATTGTTGCTGCTATTATCCGTACAGACACTTCGATTGCTGCCATTCTCGCCCGAAACGCTGTTATTCAGTGAGCCACCTGCTTTTCCACTAGTTGCTGATGTGCGGACTCGAAGCGATGGCGTTGACAGCGATGATGTAAGGTGCTGTAAAATAATATTAACGGCAGTTGAAGTCAGCACACAAGCATCACAATAAGGTTATCAGTGAATGTTCATGTACAGCACTTACCGTTCGCGGAATCGCCAGTGTAGATGTAGAAATTGGCGAGAGTTGGGGTATCGGAATGGGCTCCGGTGGGACTTCTTCATAGTCACGGAAGTGGAGCTCTGATAGTGGCGAGGCCGGATAATGGCCGAGCTGTAGCGGTGAACCTAGACTGAAACATCGAGGCGAGTGCAGATCGCGCTCAGAGGTGGCGTTCAGCAAGGCATCCGTGGCTAGACGTTGTTGAAGCTGCACGTGAATCGATGGACTCGTCAGCGTTTGCCTTCGACGTAGGCTGATAACAAACAGTTTGTACGTACATCAAAGCGCTTGCGAGACATCGTCGTGGCGCCATCGACCCACTCAGGGCCTTCGACGACGGATTCGCCCTGCAGCAAGACCACACCCGATGCCACACTCATAGTAGTGGGGAGTGCAGTCGCATTGAACTCGGATCCATCAGCAGCAAACGTCCGGGTGGTGGCACTACCAGCTTCCTGCTCGTAGCGCCAATGACTTCGACTACTGTTCCAGCCGCTGTTGGAATTTCCAGAAAAAGACTCCGTCGAAGAGGGTTTTCGAGTCAACTTCCGTCGTGAGAGTGAGTCCGTGAGTAGCGTCGATTTTCGTTGCTGCGGCAGAGCGGAGTCGTTAACGTTCGCTGACTGAGACCGTCGCTTGGACTGATTGCGTGGCGGGTTTTCAGCAATGCTGTGGATTTTTGCTGACATGGGCTGGAGGCTTCGTGCTGTGGGATCCAAGATCATTGAGAACCGACGGCTTGTTCGACTTGTAGTGGCAGGAACTTGCTCGACGTCGTCGCTGCCGTCTAAGATCGAAGAGAAGCTGTCCACGTTGGTTTTCATGCGCACCGGAGTCGCTGCTAGCGCCGCCACCACATTCGGGGGAGGGGCATTGATCACACCGACCTCCATTGACACACGACTCTCTGGAACGGAGAACACTCGAGCCATCTTGACCCACTTGGTGAACCCCGGCTTCCGTGCTGATGCCTCGAGGCTCTTTAGGCATTTGTCTCGCCACGCTTTAATTTCCTGTCGTCATTTTTTTTCCAGCAACCACAAGTCAGTGCACTCCCTAGTCTACTTTTTGCCAAAGACCCGTAGCAACAACGTACGGGTTTCTCGTCGTCGACGTCTCCTCTCTCCATGATCTGAACCGGAGGTGCGCTCACCTTCTCCTTTCCAACTATTCAACAAGTAAATTGTCAGGAAACGGTAAGGTCATTTTTTTCTGACAACGGTGCTGCCGCGTACCGCTTTTCCTCCTCCTCCTCGTGGGCGACACTCCAGCATGAGATCGCAGCTTCTCTGGCGAGCTGCCAACGCGTGAAGCGGGGGCTGACGACGTCTTGGGTACCAATGTCGGGAAATGTTTCTCCAGGCTTCTGGAGGGCACGCTTCGCACTGCGTGTCGGTCTTTCGACTCGGCCTCGGGGCGGCTCTCGGGTCGAAACCGGGCGTCTTCCACCGCGATTTCCGCTTCGAGCGCCGCGGCGAAGACCGTGTCCAGTACGTTGTCTCCTAGTCGAGAGCTCACGGACCGAACAGCTTCAGTAGCGAGGCATTTCTGCTGGTGCTGGGCATTGGTCTCCGATAACAGGAACTCGACGCAACTGATGGCCACCGCCTCGCTCTCGTCTTCGTCAATTGCCGCGAGTTGCAGCAGCCATCGATCCACGGCCACGATCTCCATGAACGAGTCGAGATTCGAGTCTTTAGACCTATTTCCTACCTACCTACTCACAGTCTAGGCAACTTGAGTCACCAAAAATAGTGGAGACCCTGGCATAATAATACTTCGTAACGTGTATTATTAGTACATGCACCTGCATGTTTAACGTCGTTCGTGGAGATGATATCTGTCAATTGATTTCGACGTACGGGACACCAACCCCGTCGAATCCGATCTCGTTGAAGTGAACTGTACACTTTAACGAGCGTACTACGGTCCCTATTCCAGTATGTTTGGCACTTGCAGATGTCAACTTGTTCGAGCGCACGTCCCGTTCCCTTGACACTTGAAGAGGCGCATTCAGCAGCCAAGAGGAACGCGCCACCGCTCTCCGCCATGAAGCCCAAGGCCAAGCAGCGCAAGCCCCGCGTGGAGCTTGAGCTCCAGAGCGCCGACGTGGCCATGGCCGACGTCTCGGGGCCCAAGCTGAAGCCCCGACACGCCAAGAAGGCGCCCCCCAAAGTTAACGACAAAGTGACGAGGTTTAAGGAGGAACAGCATGTACGCTAAGTTTTAGGTGAAGAGTTAAGCACTCGGAGACTAACGTTTACTGCACTTTTTGCGGTTTTTGCCGTAGCTGAAAATTGAGACGCAGGAGCTTGCGGAGCCCGACGCCGAGAAGGCGATGCCGCCCTCAAGCACGAGCAAGAAGAGACGCAGACGCTCGGCGGCGGAGATCGACCGGAAATTCAAGTGCCCCGTCGAGGACTGCCCCAAGGCAAGTGATTTATACTGTTTTAAGTGAGGATTTGCGCTAATTGGGAGCTTATTTTAATGGTAGGCGTACGGGTCCGAGGGCTCGTTGATTCATCACCAGAGGGTGAAGCACCCGGAGCTGGCGGAAGCGGAAGCCCAAGAGAAGAAAGAGGCGCAGGCTCAGGTAAGTTACTATTTTTTTTTTTTCATTTTCCTGGTTCGGTGTGGAATTAAAATAATGTTTTTTTGTTGTTGTTACGTGTGTAGCAAGCCGGCACGTTTTCGCTGCCACTGCACTGCGCCCCTCGAAATGTGACGATCCGACCAGCGACGCCTTTGGTGACGTTTGCTTCGGCCCCGAGCGTCCTGCTCCGCAACCAAAGCAGCAACGCTATCAGTGAACTCGCGTCTCCATCGGACATCGCCCCTCCGTCGGCCAAAGCGGCACGTCGCAACATGCGCTCGCGCTCGAACTCGGAGCCCGTCAGTCGTATGGAGGAGGCGGCAACCCCCTTGGCTGCCCCCATGATTTCAGCGCCAAGGTCTTTGCCGATGAAGACACGCGCTAAAACGCCGCGCAAACCGCGTCGAGCTGCTACGCCACACCCCAAAAAGGCAGCAGCCTCTACAGCTCGACGCAATAAACTGCGCTCCAAGTCCGAGTCGCTTCCGGAGATGACCCCATTTCAACCGCTGGAAGAACTAAAAAGGCCGACTAATCATCGCAGTGACAGCGCGGCGAGCGCTCACGCGGCGATTCTGCCGATTAGCAGTGCAAGTTCCGGTGGTCGAGGGTCCTTCGAGTGGCCACCATCGTCGGTTTCGGCTTCTGGGCACCACTCGACGTCGCTATCAAGTGATGAACAGGCTATCGACAGTGACATTTTGTCTGTCCTGGCAAACTGTGATTCAGATGAGATTGAAGACCCAGCAGTGCTAGATTTTGGCGGAGGACCGCCTTCGACCAGCTCCTACCAGTCGAATGCGAGTTTTGCGGAGAGCGAGGACACAGAGATGCTCCCGGTTGGCATGGAGTGTTTCAAAATTGCTGAACATGCAACGCTACCGACAGAAGATGCTCAAGGGTTTGTCATGAAGGAACCGGAGTCGGAGCTGGGCTTGAAAGCGTTTGCAACTCTTGGTGATGACTGGGCTAATGCGTTGCATTTGTCAAACCATTTGGAGAAAATGTCGATGGCGCAGAGCGATTCGCCGCCTCATATCTTGGAATCAACGTTTGGTGGAGGGCCGGATAGAGATGGAGCTGTCGGCAGACTGCGGTCTGCCTCAGATCCTGTTCATGTTGCCGCTCCGATGTATCCTGGATTAAATCACTTTTCATCGATGTCGGTGGAGCCCTTCCCAAGCAAAAGCGGCGTAGCTAGCAATGAGCCAACGGGTGGTAACGAGTTGGTCGGCCAGCGGCTTGAGCACAATGCCAACTTTCAGCAGTGGTTTGGAAGTTCCAGTGCGACGGAGGCTGCCAAGGTGGAAGGTAGTGACATGCAGCAGATGCTCTGGCTGTCAAGTGAAGCTGACGTAGCAAGGGTGGAGAACCCGCAGCCGACGTCGGCAGCTCTCGACGAGCTGCTTCAGCATGAGGACGCAGTGGACTGGAAAGTCGCCAACAGTTTCGAGGGCGAGGCAGATGTCGACTATGCGTTAGGGGACTCTGGAGCGACCTCACTGCTTTGATAGCAGAGCTCCAGCCCAGCGATAGACATGAGCCCGCCAGGCGGTGGCCAGCTCTGGAACCACTGCGACTTACTTGGCTTCGCTTGCACGATCGGCCGGCGAAACGAACTCGATGGTCGACTGGGTGTGCAAGAGCAGCTAACTTGTTTCTTTTCTTTCTTTCGTTTTTTTTCTTTTCACTAGATGTTTCCCCGGACTCCCAAGAGCTATCCGTGCCATGGTTGTCAACGGGAGTTGTACCGTATTGCATAGTGGAATTCTTTGGATGTAGCGGATGAGCACCACGGACGCCAGCGGACGAGCTGTCGACGAGTCTCGTTGTGTAGAAAGAACGCTCGCTTGTGTATTGTGTTGAAACAAGAAAGCACACTACAACTTTGGCTGGTTCGTTCCTGTCTAACCATGATCTGTCGGTATCCTCCTGACCCTATTTGCGAACTCAAGTGTCCCCCAAGTCTCAAGCGTCACTCCGACTTCTACCAGTACTGGCGTCCTTTGGCCTTACTTGCCCAATTGAGCCTCGCCTATATGGCAGCGCGAGATGATAGCAACGCTGTCTCCTCCTCAGGTCGTGATGGAAGTCCTCGAGCTCCGGTACAACAGAGACTACACGATGGGTTTCGGACGGACCGGCGATATCTATCGCAGATGGTGGTGGAGGCAAAAGACGAGCGTTCGGCTCGAATCGAAACTGTGCTGAAGCTTAAGCAGGACTTGGACACATCTTCGGCTAGAATCGGGGCGCAAAGTTCTGCCATTCAAGCTCGAGATCAAGCGGAGAAGGCTCAACAAGCTCGGATGCATCAAAGTCTTCTGGACCAAGGCAAAAACCCGTACGAGGTCGCGAGACGCAAAGTGGTGCAGCGAGAAGCGAGGAAGGAGCGTTCAAGGATTGAACGAAACATTCAGGACCGCGAGGCGAAACTTTTGGGGCGTTTAGAAGCGGAGAAGGCACTTGCGCGGCGGCGAGAAAAGCTGGAGGCGGAGAACCGAGCTTACGAGCGAAAGTACCAGCACGAAATGGGTCGAGCGGCTCAAGAGGAGCGAACAAATGCGTATTTGTTGTCACGCACTGGGAAAGAATCGCTGGATCCTACGGGCAAACTTGTTCGGGTGTATCCGTCGCAGGGAACCACGATGAAGGACCACAGCTTTGGTCTCGGCCGCAGTGCAGGTACAAGCCCAGAACATCGCCGCCGCGTTGTTGCTAAAGTTCTTGCTAAACCGACTCATGCTGGGACGGAGTCGAGCTCGATGATGCTGCCTCGTCGAAGAAAGCAGCAAGAGCTCGACGGTCCTGCAATCAGTTCGGGCAGAACGGAGGGAGACGAAACGGAAGGCGCAGAGCTGAAAGCTTCCGAGAGACTGATGATGCCTCCGTTGCCAGGAGTGAAACCTGGTCAGGATTTACGAAAGGTAAATCATGCTCTTTTGTCCAACAGCGATGTCAAGTTGCCACCAATTGCTGCAAACGGATCTCGTCGGCCTCAAGACCCTCGACAAGAAGATGAAGAGAATCAAACACCCGAGGAGGCATCAGCGTCATCAAAGCGCAAGAAACCACGAGGCCGTAGTGTACTGGAGGAACGTCAGCTGACTAAGGCACGGCAGCGACAGAAAGACTCGAGGTTTGCGCAGCCGCAGGTGGTGTGGGGCAAGACGTTCACTGGAAACGCGTTCCTGGCAAACCCGCAGATGCTCTGGTTCAAGGACTTTGACGTGGGCCTCCCACTCACTCTTGGCTTTACTCTCACGAATGTCTCGAACACATTCAACCAATTCCGGCTGCTGCCCATGGACGACGAAGTGATCGAGCTGTTTGATATCGTGTATGAAAAGCCAGGGCGAATGTCGGCGGGGATGAGCTGTTCGCTGAAAATGACTTTCACCGGGACGGAAGGACGAGACTTGGATACGACATTACCCGTAGCAGCGCCCACTGGAGTCTTTCAGCTGCCAGTCCGCTGCACATGCAAGAAGGCCGTGCCGATTCTTTCCCAGCGCAAATTCCAGTTTCCTGAAGTGGTTGCAGGAGAACGTGCGACAGTCGCTTTGACGCTTGCTAATGAAGGAGCACTGCCGCTGGAATATCGTGTACGCCGTTTGCCACCGCCATCCATCGAACCGGAGCAGCCTGCGACTCTCACGGACCAACCCACAGACCTGGAAACCTACGATGACAACGAAACCGGGGAGACTGAACACGAGAACGATGTTGATGTGGACGCCACCAATGGTGATCCTGCTGAGCTTGAGCATGACGCTAATAGCAGCGAGAACCCTCAAGATGACAATGGTGAGCAAATAGTGGGCGAAGGTGTCGGGGATGCTCAACATGTGACGCCTGCGGGATCGCGTGTTGCATCCCGCGCGAGTAGTGCAGCGTCAACAGCAACTCGAAGTAGTTTACCTGAACCCACTGCTGCAGAAGATGACACCAAAGATGCGCTGAATCCTGACGAGCAAGAACTGCTTGAGCGTGTTCGTGAAACAACGCTGTTTAAACCGGAAGGCGCTCACGAGCCTGTCCGCTTTACAAGAAGAGGCGTCGTGGCGCCGTATTCAAGTAGCGCAGTCTCCTTTACGTTCGCACCTGCTACTGCCATGGGTCTGGAAAACCAACCGTTCGTTTTGGATTTCCCCGCTTCATCATCACCAGGAATTTCATCGCCGGACGTGCGACGACTCGCCTCCATTCCTGTACTCGTGTCGGGCGTCGCCTCACAGGTCCCAATTTTTGTTGCGCACACACGACTGGACTTCCGATGTTGCGCCTACGGAAAACTATATCGACGCCAGCTCGTTGTGTGCAATCGAGGCAAAGTAGCATTGAAGATCCAGATGCAAGTGCCCAAAGCATTGGTTGGCTACGTCGAATTCCATCCTGGTTTTGGATTCGTACAGGCTGCGGCAGGTTCGCGGGAAGGAACGTTCCCTGTGCAGGTAAAATTTCGACCCGAAGAGCGCATGTGGAAACGAATTGAGCGTGCTGGATGGGGCTCACGCGAACTGGGTATGCTGGCCGTCCCAATTCAAGCAGTGGTGCCGGATCAAGTGGTTCCTGTCTTCTTCTTGCTCACAGCTAGACTGACACCTACGACGTTGCAGCTTGAGGTTTTACTGCATGTCAAGACAGGAAGTTGGGACGGAGGGTTACATTTTGGTGCTTGCTGCGTTGGACACAGCGTTAGCCACGAGCTTACCATCACGAATCCTTCCCGCCTGCCTCAGCGCGTAGGAGTGACCACTTTGCCGCAAGATGTGACTGTAGCCGACGTATCTGAAGGAGTGGGCTTGGTGATATTTCCTGGTGAGGTACGAACACTGCGGGTCGTCTACACGCCAAGTTTCCCGGGAGTTCTCAGCGCTACTGGCGCAATGGGGCGCGCAAAGCCGGTATTGACGCTTTGGTCATCGACTTTTAATCAGGAGTATACGCTGCCGTGTTCCGGCAACGGGGTCGCCAGTGAGATTGTATTCTCCCACTCGGCTGTTCGCCTTGGTGCCGCATCACTGGGACAGATGCAAACCTGCAACGTGAACATGACAAACCAATCTGGCCGTCATACGCGTCTGGTAGAGTTGCGACTGCCGCCTGAAGCGCCACCGTTCCTGAGAATTACCCCGTTTGTAGTGCGCTTGGCGCCACGGGAGACTGTACGTCTGGAAATTGACTTTGAGCCCACTGAGGACATTTTCAAGCTGGTCAAAAGCTGCTACTTTGAGGCTAAAGCACTCGATGAAGTCGCTCCCGTTAGCGACGACATCGTTCCCGATCCTCCTGTGACTTCAGCAAGAAGTGTTCACGCTGATCCGAGTGCTGAACAAAGTACAGAAGAGCCTCTCAGCAACCGACCAGACGAAGCTTCCTCAGCAAAGCCGGAGGCAGATGCCGTAACCGACCCTCGCGGTTGTCACCATACGTGGACTATCCTGTGTTTCCACCAGCAAGAAGGCAGCGCAGACGGTAAGCATTCCTCCAAGGTAGAAGCACCAGCACCGTTACAAGCGTTGGAAGTTCGGACTACTGTGGTGGAGCCGCGTTTGATTCCGTCGACTACAACGTTGGATTTCGGTCAGGTGGCAATTGGCCAGACACTTGTTCGAAATCTTACGCTAGAAGCGGTGCCGTGTTCAAGTGAAAGTGTGCTCTTACGCGCTCAACCGCTACACGTTTTGGGGGCGTTTCGTCTGATAGGAGCCTTACGAGAGGTACCAGCCAGCTCTGCCAACAGGAGAAAGCGTGCAATTCGTGTCGAGTTCGAGCCGCGCACGCCTCTGCGGTACGAAGACGAGTTGGAGTTGTCAGCTTTGGGGGTGAATATTCGCGTTAAGCTTCGTGGTGAAGGCGTCAATCCGAGTTTGTCTCTCCATCCTGCAGACGGGAAGTTGACTTTCGACGACGTGTTGGCACGCACACGGAATACTCGCGAGCTCGTGCTGGCGAATGGTAGTGCCTTCCCCTTGGGCTTCTCGATCGTACCGGTAGAAGAGAAGGACGACGCCAAACGAGAAAGCACTGATGCGATGACAGCTTCGACGGGATTGCCGGTGTTCACGTTCTCGCCGACCAGCGCTATCATCCCCGAAAGCGGAACTTTAAGTGTGCAAGTCGTTTTTCAGCCAGATCACCAGAGGCCTGGCCACTATTCTCGACGGTATCGCATCAAGGTCCCGAGCGAAAGCGAACAGCACGTTATTAGTGTCTCTGGCCGGTGTTGGGAGAACCAGCTCTACGTTTTCGCCCCGACAGCAGATACAGCGCCGTCTACAACGGAGACTACTGGTGATGCTGAAGCCAGGAGACGGCCACTTGTGACGCCCCGACCAGTGGAAGATGTGTTTGATCTACCTCCTAGTATTTCGCTCAGTTCGCTGCCATCTCGCGTCGGAGGAAACGACTTGCCAGCTGCAGGGATGCGAAAACCAGCCTCCACTCTCGTCCTCTCATTCGCAGGGGATGAGGCCGTACGCACTAGACGTGGGTCTGGCACGGGTGACAACAGCAACACGGACGCCACAAGCTCGGCACGGATCACAAAAACTCTATTCGTTGGCAGTACTTCGCCGAGCAGTGGGGTCTATGGCGGGCTCGACGAAGTTCCTGCGGGCTCTCTCCCTACTGCTGGCGGCTCTGCTGGTTCGTTCGAACTTGTGGTGGATGCCGCATCGCCTCACGCGAAATTGTTCACGTTGGAACCTGCACGAGGTGCAATTGCTGCCGGTCAACAGCTTGCAGTCGAAGTCACGTACTACCCGCCCACTCCAACAGCAGCGTCTGCTCTTGGGTCAGACACGGCCACGCCGTCGAGTTCTGCTCGCACCAGTGGTGCGGTGGTTTCTGCACCCTCTGTGCGTGCAAAGTCCCGGCCTGAGCTGGAAGTGGTGCAGTGGGTGCAGGTTCGAGTGCAGTGCGTTCTGAAGGGCGGATCGCTTTGGCGTACGTTGCCCACACCAGGAGGGGCCCCAGTACCAGTAGGCACGGGAACCTCAGCAGCAGGAAACCAGCAGAAAGGAGCGAACGCTGGTGCAGGGTCTGCTCCGGAAGGACCGGATACACGCATTGTGACGGTGATTTTGAGGGCAAGGCTAGAAACGTAACTTGCACCGTCAATGCCAAGTCTCTCAAGCTAAACTGTATCAAATCATTCTGGTCGAACAGTGAATTGGCAACTGCGAGACGCACCGGAGACCACGGCAAGTGTAACTTTTGATGGGATGGAGGGGCTCCGGCTATGGATAATCGCATTTGTAACGAATTTGTTGGAGTTCTTCGGTGCCCACTTAGCGCAGGGACCCCTCGTGCTGCAATGTGCGCCGACAACCCAATGGGGCTGTCTTCCGGTACGAAGCAATAATACAGGTTCTCCACGTACAGGTTCTCCAGGCCGAAATCACGCTGATTGCGTGGTTTAAAGGCATTTTTAAGGACTTTAAAAGCCTAAAAAGCAGTATCAAAAGTCTGAACTGGTTCGAGTGGTTTTGTTTTGCATGGCTCATCTCGCAGATTTCGAATCTGGGCCCCCTCCGAATAAATAACAGTATTGCAATAGTTACGGTATTGAATCTTGGCAATAGGTTTTTTTAAAGTACCCATTGAGCTTGTCAAGCTTGGGTCATATTTGCAAGAGAATCCCACGCAGCAATAACTCCACCACGCTCGCTCAGAAAAGGACAGTTACATGCGGCTTGCCCATAAGTGTAAGGTCCTCCTCTTCCGTGAAGTTTCGGTGCTTCTTCTTGGGTGGCATGACTTGTTGAGCTGGTGGGTGCTTCTGAAATGATGAACGGAGGCTGAGGAAAGACTTCCTGCAGACTGCTATCCTCAGATGAGGCGACGTAAAACACTTTCGGTCTAAACGCCAAAGTGCGAGTTTCGAGTTGTCCACCCTACATGTATCATATCGCCGTCTATCCCAGCTTCATTTTGAGCTATTCCATGCCTTCAGATAAGGNACAGTTTCAAATTGCAGATTGTTTCCGCAAAACAGCACGTAAAAAGCATTTATGTGACCCACACAAGGTTTAACATGTGGCGATAAGTATACCGACTTTGGTTTGCCCCTGTTGAACGGTGCTGTTCACTGCTCCATAATCGCGCCGTTGTCCTTCACGCTCTGGTACGTCGATGTCACCGAGACACCGGCCTCGCCGTCATCCCCCGCGCTCTGGTACGACGATGCCGTCGAGACAACGTCATCTCCTGGTGCCACGCTCTCTTCGCGTCCATACATGTGGGCGTTGGTGACGAGAGCTGACCGAGAGAAAAAAAACACTCAACATGTTCTAAACGCGTTTTCTCGAAACTTCACTTAAGTTCGAAAGTGCGCATCGTCCCACAACCGGCAATATCTCCACTGTAATAATATTAGAATGTACGATTTTGTTTTACGTCGCCTCAGATGTGCACTTGTTTCATGGTTTTTGCTCGTGTTTAGGGATAATTTGGGGGTAAGGTTGTATTTAATACAACCTTACCCCCAAAATAGAAAATTTCTAGTAATTTTCTACATGTACTTCTAGCTATTACCCTTCACCTTCGCGCGCAATAACCGCGACCTATTAATAATCCGTCTCGCACTTAACCAGAGGGGGGCACATCGACGTAATTTATCGTTTCGGTCGAGTATTCATTTCAACGAACGAAACAGTAACCTTCTCACTTGTTCTTTGTAGTGACCCATATATACATGTATTTCTCCTTACATAAATTACCAGGTCTTCAGTGTTTGAAAATGGGACCTCCACTGGGATCGTCTCTTAGCTCTGAACATAAATTTCAGAGACAGTAACGCATGGAAATCGTGGCGAAACTTTGAATGGGTATCGGCATTAATATGAACAAATGTATGGAATGCAGATGCTACTCGGTATATAGACATGGTGGTGTATTGTAGACGTCTCGGTGCTTCTCGACGACGTCCGCTATAGCGATCAGCTCGAAGTACTGTAGCGCCTGGAGCTCACCTTCCACCGCGTAGTTATTGCGTCGGTCTGAATGGGGTCCTTTACCGCGCTTCAGGACGCTGAAGTCGTCTTCAACAGTGTGCGTTCCTGGCAAGCCCAACTGCAAATTCAATTAGCCACTCCTACGTGCCACATACGTCTGCCTTTTCCCATGGTTTTTCCAACGGTATGTCCGCTATGCTATCGATGCGTCTGCGGAAGTCGCTCTACGTCTTGTACTTGTGCATGATTTTTCGCGTTGGGCCCACTTAGTAGATATTTTCAATTGACGTGGGGTATTGTTCTTGTGACTCGGAAGCACGGGAAAACGGGAAATGCCACTTTTGTGCAGCACAATGCTCCAAGAGAAAGAGGTGTTGATCTTTCATCGCTACGTTCCCAACCTGCAACTTTCAGAAGCGGATCTGCTTTGAGAGGCAAACAGACACGCAGTGTAGAACTGCGCATGCGCTGCAGTGCCTTCAGGCACAGTCTGGCTATAAGCAACACGGATCGTAGGTGGACTCCATGGTTGAGTGGGTGCTTGTGTGGATGCTGGAAGTGGCAGTGTTGCTTGCAAAAAAAAGAAGTTATTGTACTAAGTCTACAAATTACACAACGTGATATCATAATATATTATGCACATACATTTGTGGTGTTTGACACGTTGCGGCGAACGGCATGCCTCTAAATCCATGTATAACCCGCCAATATGTTGTTCTAAAGGACACTCATACACATACAGTGGGTGGTTCCTCCCTGGGCTCTGTTGTGTGTAGGGCAAATATTGTTGCAGTATGAGGAGATCGTGCGGCTTCAACCTCCATTTTTGTTGATTCATATTGGGCAGTTTGAGAAAACTTTAAATGGGCATTCTGTATGCTTTCTGTTACCAATGCCACATCACTGTATACGCATCGTTTCAAACGATGCGTCTCGAGAGGCTTATCTTTTGCGCGAGCAAATCCTGTTTTTTCAAAAAGGTATTCCTCATCAATGAGAGCTTTGAAACCCCCTACATGTATTGACGAAGCCTGGCTTTTAGAAAGGCAGATTGTCTATACACTGTATCGAAGATCGGATATGATGGTGAAATGAATCACGTCATCCGTGATTACAGATGATTCTCTCGGTAGTGATAGTGTCGGGAGGGCACAAATTATCACAACCAAGAGGAATCACTACTGGAAGGTGTACCTATTGAGTGGTATGTACTACTATACGAGCAGTGCAGCATGGGTGACTCGAGCGATCTTCACCAAGTGGCCTACCAAGCAGGACGCTGAAGAACGTTGAGGTCGTATTCCTACCGCCGAACACTTCCAGCGAATTGCAACCTCTAGATGCCGGCATTATTGCGGCGTTTAAGAAACGCTATCATCGTGTTTAGATCCAGCATGCGCTGGACAAAAGCGACGCGGATTCTGCCCTGGACATGGCGGCAGCAAAAAATGTGTACAATGTCAACATACGTCAAGCTTTGGTGTGGATGGTAGACTGTTGGAATTCTATGTCAGCTTCGATCTTTCAAAGGTGCTGGAAGCACATGGGTCTGCTTGACTACCTCGCGTGCGATCACGAGCTGCCAGAGGTGGAAGACGGGATTATGGACGAGTTTGGGCCGCTTGCACGCAAAGGACCCGCTGCTGACATTTTTCGGGCGTCCAGGACATAATGGTCTTATCCTTTAGTTAACCAGCTTTCAATAGTGATAATAGTTTTTTTAACCAGTAACTGGAGGATAGAGGTCGGGTTGGCTACCATGACGCTCATGAAGAAGATTTGCCGGAAGAACGGCGTGCCACGCTGGCCGCACCGTCAAATCCGCGGACTGCGCAAGAGCATCTGGTCCATCGAGAAGGCTCTGCGCTGCTGCGAGTCCGAGGCCCAGCGCCGTTTGTACAACGACCACCTCCAGAAGCAGCGAGCGAAGCTGCTGACCATCCCCAAGGGACCTGCCAGCCCGAGCAGCAAGGCTGCCTTCGAGCTCGTGCTGTCGGAGCCGTGCTCCCCCATGGGCGAGCTGGCGACCCCTACCGCCGCCTAGAAGGCTCAGAGCTCGAGCTACTCGGTTGCCAGCCCGGCGACTAGCTTCCAGATGCCGATGGTGTACTCGCAGTCGCCGGGCAACGTGTACCAGGTCCAGCAGCCCCTGATGGGCAACGTTTCACCCAAGCTGCCGTCGATCGCCTCGCTTCTGCTGAAGAATGAGGAGCAGCGCCCCATTTACAACTACCAATTCTAAGCGTGGACTGGCTGGTGATGTGTCTCCGTGTGAGTCCAAGTCTGTGTTTTGTTCATGATCAAGGCACTTGTATGTGTTTTTTTCAGTGTAGTGGGTCGAGTAGCGTGCTTTTAGCCAATAGTATAGTTTTGTGTTGGCTTTGTATATAGAGCGTCATTGGGAGGCCGACGCATCCAGTGGATGCCACCCACCATATTGAGAGGGTATCACTAACAGGGATATCACTGCCGAAAGGATCGTCTGTACCTGCCTGGTAACTTACACTTGTATAGGACTTCGAAGTGTATAAGTAGCATAGGAAGGTGACTTGCAAAAGGGTTAGCATTACCCAGGTGTTATTATTGTAATAGGGGGTTTCAGAATTGAGAAACCAGCGTGGCGTTTGCCCTTCAAATGACATGGTATTTGCCAACCAAATCTCAAGGCATTTGAACAGCAAAATAAACCACTTTCAAGTACGTGTTAACGGGGGTATCAGAATCAAGTTGAAACGTCCAGAATTATTTTCTCATTCATATTCCTTCTACCGCTGTCATGCCTAAGACCAGCGAGCGTTAGCGCCTTATCGCTGAGGTGGTTGAGCTCTTAGCGCTCTCTTCGTTTGATGAAGGCCTCGGGGGGGGGGTCAACGACTTGGTCGGGTGTTTTCCAGTTGAGTCAAACCTCGATGGTCCTTTCGCAAGTTTTATCCCTGCGGTACATGACTGAAAGAGTGAAGAAGCCAAGAAGCCGCGACTTCCATAACCTTCACATTCTTTGAGTCAGCATCCAGCTAGGC